>OZ023153.1:16236023-16347317 GCA_963675895.2 Styela plicata
GTGTAGGTTTCATAATGTAGAAAACCAATTACTGATCAACTCATTCGAGAGATACTCGCTATCCTAATTAAACAAGAATACAATATTAAATAGATGAACAATATAATTAAAACATAGGGGAAATCCCCATACTAGCTGCTACAGACTTTCTGAAAAAAAGCCAAAAACAAAGCTAAGTCAGACTATAGATTGTTACGACAGATATAAGTTAAACACTGCGGTGTGTGAAGTCACGTCATGCATGGTTTAATAGGTAGTCCGCGGCCGTGCCCTGATCCGCGTTGCACTTGACCTATGTTAAACATCTAGGTGTTAACCTATCTTTGCTGTCTGTCTGCTGTTTCAGTGTGGAATTATTGTTCTAGTCTGTGTCGGGAGAATTAAATGTCATCAAACTGTTGTTGTCAACCAGGAAGAGAACAATTTATTAGTACCGGTATCGGGACGATAATGTGCTTTAAACGGGTCTAGTGAAGTTTTAGTACCACAATACCTTTAAAAGGTAGCACAATCATGAAATTTGAGTATATTGTTAGGCACCCTAAAAAACCACGCATACCAAAAATGACGTCACTGCGACGTCGTATGACGTCATAACAAGCCAAAAACGACCGCTCGCACACGCCCTCAGTGACGTCCTAAAACAACACTGCGATAACGCTATGGCGTTAGCGCTTATTCTCCGTTTACGCACACTCAATTACTTTCTTTTTGTTCTCTCCTTTTTACCTTCGGGTCATTCATCAAATGGGTAAACGATTTAACAACCTAACGCCATATATGAACCGCGCTAAGGCCGATTCAAACCATATAAAGACCATACGTGACATATTACGGAAGCGATAAAAAGTGAACTCCACATGAAACATGATGGACTGGCCATGCGTGTCGCTAATTCCCCCCAATGAACTTTTTTAATGACCTGAAAAAGCTAATATGACACAGCTTGAAGATTAGTGCCACAGCCATAATTTCCCCCCCCAAAAATGCCAATACCCCAGCATGAAGATTAGTACCCCCCCCCCCCCCCCCCCCACAGCCATAATCCCCCCCCCCCCCCCCCCCCCCCCCCCCCCCCCCCCCCCCCCCCCCCCCCCCCCCCCCCCCCCCCCCCCCCCCTAAAAAGGCCAATACCCCCCCCCCCCCCCCCCCCCCCCCCCCTTCATAAAGATGAGTACTAAAGCATGAAGTTCTTAAATACGCTAATATCACCATATGAAGTTGAGTGCACACGGCCATAACGGCTCTATAAATGCTAATATCCCCTCATGAAGTTTAGTACCACGGCCATATTGACTCTAAATATGCTAATATCCCCTCATGAATTTGAGTACCACGGCCATAATTGGCTCAAAAAATGCTAATATCCCCTCATGAAATTTGAGTACCACGGCCATAATGGCCCTGAAAATGTGAATAGCCCCTCATGAAGTTGAGTACCATGGGCATAATGATTCTAAATAAGCTAATATCACCTTATGAAGTTGAGTACCACGGCCATATTGGCTCAAAAATGCTAGTATCCCTCATGAAGTTGAGTACCACGGCCATATTGACCCTAAATACGCTCATAACTCCTCATGAAGTTTAGTACCACACGGCCATATTGTCTCTAAAAATTCTAATATCCCCTCATGAATTTGAGTACCACGACCATATTGGCTCAAAAATGCTAGTATCCCCTTACGAAGTTGAGTACCCACGGCCATAATGACTCTAAAATACGCTAATATCCCCTTATGAAGTTGAGTACCCACGGCCATAACGGCTCTATAAATGCTAATATCCACTCATGAAGTTTAGTACCACGGCCATATTGTCTCTAAAAATTCTAATATTCCCTCATAAATTTGAGTACCACGGCCATAATGGCACTGAAAATGTGAATAGCCCCTTATGAAGTTGAGTACCACGGCTATAATGACTCTAAATACGCTAATATCCTCTTATGAAGTTGAGTACCACGGCCATAACGGCTCTATAAATGCTAATATCCCCTCATGAAGTTTAGTACCACGGCCATATTGGCTCAAAAAATGCTTGTATCCCTTATGAATTTGAGTACAACGGCCATAATGGCCCTAAAAATGTGAATATCCCTTCATGAATTTGAGTATCACGGTCAAATTGACCACAAATACGTTAATATTCCCTCTCGAATGAGTAAGTAACACGGTCAGAATGGCTTTAAAAATGCTAATATTCCCTCATGAAATTCAGTGAAACGACCCTAATGGGTCTAAAAAGATTAATCGTGAAGTTTCATTTACATTTATCGCAAAACATTTATTTACATTTATCACATTACATTTATTTCAAAATTCTATCAGATACATGCACAAGACTACAGTTGCTGATTATGTAAGAAACATTTTTTGAAAAATGAAAAAATATTAATCCCTGACAGGTATTTTTACTACATGGAATGTTGGAATAAAATAAATTTAATTTTAGTAAAAAATTTTCCGAACGTTGTAGATATCGTTTATGCATGTCACGTTTGAGTTCTGTCGTTTTAAGCATGGGCCATGTTTGACTCGAGCAATGGATTGCGCGGATAGAGTCCCTAATAATATAATTATTAGATCAAAAACGTGTATGATGTCTATGAACAATAGTTATCGATTGGTTAAGCTGGTATAGTACTTTAGGTACTTTCCATTGTACTCCAGCAAATTGATTTTTTCCTATCCAGATTCGTTCAGATTCGCCCTATAGTACAAAGAGCTATATAATCGCTGAAGTAACACTAAGGTATCTTTATCACAAACTTACCCGGTTCACACAAGTTCGTGAAAAAACCTATTACATAAAATTGATTGTAGTGCTGTGGTGGAAACTGACAATGTCAGTGGGAATAAGGTAGCCAGTCATCTCCACTTAGCCCATTCAAAAACTTTGTTCGGAGAAGCGAGATCAGTAAAGGGAGTCAAAGATAATTAAGTCTTTCAGACTTATATCTTTATATATAATGATATCATTTGTCTTTTTATTACATCACTTTCATATTATATACCTCTATTGTGTACACATTGGAAATCTATGAATAAATGAAAGTGTCTTTTCCACCAGTTTCCAGTATCAAATGGTTTTAGATATTTTTTAACGTAAGCAAGAGCATCATCCATTTTTAAATGAAAATATGTGAAAGACTGCCACAGAGTATTTCAGCAGTATTTCGTCAAATGAGCCGAATCCTCGAAAAAATTTTCACCATTTTTTGTTTAAATATCGCCAGCTGTGTTTATAAAACATTCTGGATGGGAAACCAGCTTTTAAAATTTTGAAGTATGGGCAAAACAAACCTTTTCGTCTGGTACTCACGTTTTTTATAGCGCCCTCTGTGCGATCAGCACAGGATTCTTGGTTTATGTCAAACTTAAAGAAGAATGTGCTGCATATTTGAATTTGTTCTTGAGGATGAAAAAGCATTCCATTTCGACCAATTCCAAACTGTATGATCTGAAAACGGAATGTAGCCTTCGTATATTAATCAAATAGTCATGCACTCAAGAAAACCACTCTAGAAATCGTTGATAATTCAACAAATATCGAATTATGATATAATTCATTTCTATTTTGCAATGTATATATGGAGCACTTTTTCATGTTAAAAGCTTGCATTCAAAAATTTTATCGTCCATGACATGAATAAACGATTCCAATAACACGCGGGAAAATTTGCTTAGTGTGCACAATCTCAAAATCCGCAAATCTCAAACTAAACATTAATTTGTGCCTTATTAACGAGATTTGTGAACAAAAATTAAATATATTCTATCCCCAAGTAAGTAGCAACAATCTTCCTTTCAGGGGATTAATTTTTTTCCATTTTCACGCAATCCGCAAGTGTAGTCTTATAGAATATGGGGTGGCTGTGTTCCACACCACTGTTCTATTATGCTTTCTAGTTCTACGACGAACCACAAATGATACAATACGACGTATTTGAACCTAATCACCAGGCAGTATATATGTATATTTTTATTCACCAAATCAATTTTAATTTATACATAACGACAGGCGTATTCGCCTGAAGCAAGATTATGATACAAAATAAATAATATAAAACAATACATTAGCATTAACAGTCAGAAAACTTATTCTATCATATATAAATCCCCTATGGATATCGCCTTATTGATTATATATTACTTGATCACACAAGACTCACGAGAAATTGTCCGTCTGGTAAAATAATAGAAGAAAATGATTCTTCACATATATTTCATATATGGGCATTAATCACATGTCGTAGAGAAAAGGAAATTGTTAAAGTTTTCATTATAATTTTCAATTTGGTTGTTTCCGAAATAGCGCGTTTCCAACGTGGTACTTAAGAATCTTAATTCATGAAATATAACTTAACGAAACTTATATAATAAATATAATTTAGTAGCTAAATGTCATTGAAATCATTTCATTTGACAATTCGATTGCAAAATCTTGCCCATTCTGAGAACAAAAAAAATGATGTTTTCAACATATTCATACGTTATGGCCATGGTACTAAACTTCATGAGGGTCTATTCACATTTTCAAGGCCATTATGCCGTTGTACTCAAATTCATGAGGGGATATTAGCATTTTTAGAGTCAATATGGCTGTGGTACTCAACTTCATAAGGGGATATTAGCGTATTTAGGGTCAGTATGGCCGTGGTACTAAAACTTCATGAGGGATATTAGCATTTATGGAGCCGTTATGGCCGTGGTGCTCAACTTCATGAGGGGTATTGGCGTATTTAGAGTCAATATGGCCGTGGTACTCAACTTCATGAGGGATACTAGCATTTTTTGAGCCAATATGGCCGTGGTACTCAACTTCATAAGGGGGATATTAGCTTATTTAGAATCATTATGCCCGTGGTACTCAACTTCGTGAAGGGCTATTCACATTTTCAGGGCCATTATGGCCGTGGTACTCAAATTCATGAGGGGATATCAGCATTTTTTGAGCCAATATGGCCGTGGTACTCAAAATTCATGAGGGGATATTAGCATATTTAGAGTCAATATGGCCGTGGTACTAAACTTCATGAGGGGATTATTAGCATTTATAGAGCCGTTATGGCCGTGGCACTCAACTTCATAAGGTGATATTAGCGTATTTAAGGACTTCATGGCTTTAGTACTCATCTTTATGAAGGGGGGGTATTGGCCTCTTTAGGGGAATTATGGCTGTGGCACTAATCTTCATGCTGGGCGTATTAACTTTTTCAGGTCATTAAAAACGTTCATTGGGGAATTAGCGACACGCATGGCCAGTCCATCATGTTCATGTGGAGTTCACTTTTATCGCTTCCGTAATATGTCACGTATGGTCGTTATATGGTTTGAATCGGCCTTAGCGCGGTTCATATATGGCGTTAGGTGTTAAATCGTTTACCCATTTGATGAATGACCGAAGGTTAAAAAGGAGAGAACAAAAGAAAGTAATTGAGCGAGTGCGTAAACGGAGAAATGAGCGCTAACGCCATAGCGTTATCGCAGTGTTGTTTAGGACGTCACTGAGGGCGTGTGCGAGCGGTCGTTTTTGACTTGTTATGACGTCATATGACGTCGCAGTGATGTCATTTTTGGTATGCGAGGTTTTTTAGGGGGTGCCTAACAATATATCCAAATTTCATGATTGTGTTACCTTTTAAAGGTATTATGGTACTAAACTTCACTAGACCCAAACCAGGTGTTAAATTCATCCTTGAGCCACTAAATTCGGACTATTGAACTGTCCGATTCCAAATCTCCAATCTCATATAAATTTATAGGAAATTTCAAATTAATACCAGAGTTTTGCCCAAATTATTAGGGACATATAAATAATCCCATTTTGCCTGATTAAACATTTTTTTTATATATCACCATGATTGAATCTTTTTTTCATTAAGTGGTACCTTATTTGTTAAAGATTTCTGTTGCTGACTACTTTCTTTACCCACCAAAATGTAAGTTTATTGCGAGCTAACCGAACTTTTTCAGACATTGAGTACTTCGTTCAAGTATTTATTTTTGTATTTTATTATCTATCTTCTCTCTGTTCAGTCTGATATGGGGTTGTTAGTTCCTCGGATTTTTGTTTACTCTTCTATGTGTGGCTCTTGTGTGTAAACATATGTTTATCCAAGTTCCTTTTAAGATATATTAAGAATAAATTTGTAAGTTTTGTTTGACTTAACAGTTGACTGGACAGACTCCTTGTTATACAAAACAGCTACATGGCTCCAAAGAATATATTTTCCGTTTTTATACATGAATTTGCTGCCTCCTGGTTTTGAAGAGTGAAATGAATTCCTCACAGTCTGTTAGCGAAGATACAAATTGTTTATGAAACAAAGTTTGCTCCGTGAATAAGCCATCAGATAAATACACCGCTTCAATCAGCCAATAATCCATATACCTCTTCCTCTTGAGACTGCTCCTTCATGCAGCTAGCACACATTGGTGAAGTTAGCACAGAATTAACTTTGAATGTAAAAAATATATAAAAACGATATAGAAAAAAAATGTTCAATTTGAGATTCCACGGCCTTGTCAAATATTCTAAATAATATAAATAACTATCCAAACCTGAAATCCAAGATTCGCATTCCTAGCTACGTAGGGAACAGCATACGTAAGACAGTGATGAGAGGTTGTTCGCTGATTTGACACACTTTCCAGCAAGTCTTTTTTCATTTACGGCTTGCGGAATTGTGTTAATGCCATACAGAGATACAACTGCAACTGCCAAATTTAACTCTTAAACCTAAATAAATTAACTGTTGTCTAGTGACAACTTTTTCTGCTCAGATTTCTTCAGACGAGCATTTTAAAAATCTCCTGCATTTCCGGTTACCAAAAAAAAATTAGTTACCAATGATTTGACATGATGGACAACGAAATATTTCTTCTGAAACTATTCTGTCTTGTCTCCAGTCTTATGTGAAACTTGTTGAAAACAGCAATAAATCTAAAAACGTGATGAAAGAGCAGGTCTATTGCATAAGTAAGGCAAACGAACATTTTGATGTGTTACTAAGCAGTTTTTCGGAGGGAGGGTGGAATAAGATTTCATCTCTCAGGATATCAGCTCGGGATATCCCTAGATTGAAGCAATAAATATTGTGCAAATTTTGCCATTTGAACAAAAACGCATCATTTTGAAAGAATTACACGTACCCGTAACGTGTATTTTGGTTGGCCCAGCCGCTCTTGTGATCTGCCGATATTTTGGTAAACAGCAAAATTAATCCGATTATATCGTTTTTTTACTGATATATCGGCCGGGCTCTAGTTGAGGGCTACATTTTATGCAGTTGAGTGGTGGGCAATGATTAACTCGCCGGGACTTGAACCCGAGATCTTAAACCTGCGATGACAACATGATAACCACTAGGCCATCATGCCCACAAAATGATAGCATTCTCATACTCCCTGAATAATGTTTTCATTTACTAATCCCGCAACAAATGTGTTCGCTTACCCATAAAGAGAAAAGGACGCATGGCTTCAAAACTTGCAGAGTGACTATACTCTTATCTGCCAGATTGTGCTTAATGAATGTTAAAACCTTTTTCAGTCTGATTAGTGTTTACTGTACAAACTGACCCAAACAACGAGGCCGTAAAAACACCTCATAAATAAAAAGTATCATTACAATAACCTTTATTTGACTTTCTCTATAATCTAGATAAGGCCAGATTTCAATTAAGTCTTTTAGAGGAGGCATTTCAGAATCGTACCTAAATTTAAAACCATGTCTCTGTGCTGATATTTGACAGATAACATTAAAAAGAATCCAATTTTTTATTTGTGTTAAATTATCATATGTAATTTATCACACTAAAAACAAAAGTGAGAATTCACAAGTCAAATTAGTTTCTTAATTCTGTGCCATTTTTGATTATATGCTTTGGATAATGTTTTATAACCATGAACAACATAGCAAACCTGCCACATGTTCTTCTTTCTGCAATTCTCCAATAAACATGTCACTTTGTTCATAAAAAAACATTCATCTGCATAAAATGAAGCTAATTCGTGTAAAGCACAAACTGGACATCTAATTCAAAGCAGCTTTTTCCATAAGCTATTGGACATAATATCCTGACATTGTTTTGTTATACCAGATTTGGAATAAACAGTGTTCATTTTAAAACAATAACTTATATTTACATCCAAATTACTTGATACATGCCTTGCACGTTCTGCAATAGGCTCTTTACTGCTCCCTTCAGTTGCCCAACTGTCTAATACCTGATTTTGAGTAACGGTAGCTTACTGTCGTTGGGTTCCTCACAGCTGGTTTGAATCTGTCTCTCACATATAATCATCATCCCTCGTGGAGTTCGAACCCACGTCATGACGATCAAAGATGGGCAGCTTCGAAGCGTACTCGCAACGTTTTAACGATTGAGGCACTCTCAATTTTCTATCGGTATCTCATATTAAACATTCCACCTTTTGTAAGCAATGTTTCCTGTTGCCATAAATACAGAATAATTCCCAAATACCCGCCGTGTTTAATTTATCCTTACACAATAAAAAATGGCGCATCGGCATAGGCCTAGTCTGGAAGAGTATAAATATCCGCAAAATGTTTTGAATTTAACCCCTTATAGATATAAGTTATAATAATGCTTCAGCTGGAAAGAGATACTGTAGGGGACCATGGTCAAAAATCATGACCACTAGGAGAATTTGGCATTCAATATATCAGGTTAAATAAGTTCGAGCATCATGCGTCCAACGCATGATCAGAAAAATTAGAAAAAAGTTTTCTTGCAAGCAATTAAAACCGGCTATAATAGCTTCAAAACAAGTTTTAATCTTTTTACACCCAGAATTATAACTCTAATTCGGAACCTTTAACCCTTTAAGGCAAATCGGCCAGTATCGCAGTGAGAGTCATGAACAATTATGATTAGCACTCCGAGAACTCTTTGAAGAAAATTGAAAGAAATTATAGTTAAGATTGTCCGGTTAATTGCCTCGTCGACGTGCAAGACGATTATGTTGTGATCACGTCCGACGAAAAGCGATTAGAATATCCTGCCTTAGGCTAACTTGGATGGTCACAGAAAATGTATAAAAGCTAGTGCATTTTTTATCATTTAATTAGACTGTATCGAGATTCTGGAGTTTTATTCTTTGTGTCGAATAATAATAAAGAATAGTAAGACATTGGTGTACGACTGGTAATTTTGGCTCTGAATCTGCGGGTTGTAGAGTTTTGCTCTGGTATATAGGCAAACACCCTACAATACCTATCTGCTCATGCGGAACGGCGGCCAGTGGTGAATCTATTGTAACAATCTATAGTCAGACGCTACGACATGACGCAATACTTTTCGATACTTCCAAATATGGAATGCAAGTAAATCAAAACATCGAATGATAATGGATGCCAGATATAACAATGAAAATATAATTTTGACAATAGTTACTATAATATACTAACTGTTTTTTGACGTATCATCCGACACTGTCATTCCTGTTCTTCGTATACCGATTCAACTTCAACTAACTAGGCCGGAATCAAAACTCATAATTTCGACATTGCTGAGTCACTGACACAGATGGTGGAATTTATGACTGGGATCCAGGACAATCGGACTCACGTTCCTCCCGATTGGATCTTTGTTTTGTCTCAGAACCAGGTGATGTTTTTCTCGTGCAATTAAAATCTCATTATCTGGCACTGTTCTGGAGGAATCCTTAAATATTAGTCTCATTGGACTCGCACTTTCTAAGGACATGAGTTGGAATGAATGTGTCACTAGTATTGCTGAACGAGTATAAATGAAAGTCGGTTCTCTATATCGAGCTAGCCATTATCGCACCATTTCTTCATTTGTACAACTCACTGATTCAACTCTGCTGGAGCATTGCTGTCACATTTGGTATAGCGCCGCTAACCGTATTCAACGGCGTGTGATCAATATGCTTGGCCCTAAACTTTATTCCGGTCTGCAAAATTTGTCATATCGTGGTAACGTTGCCTCACTTTGTTTAATTCGCAGATATTATAATGGCATTTCTTTAAGGGAGCTTTCTGCTTTCGTCCCTCCGAACAAAATTTTTAATCGTCCACACGATGGGCTACCATTTCGCACATATTCACCGTGGAGGAGCCGCAAGGTCAAAAACAGTTTTATGCAAGAAGCTTTTTTACAAGAATCTCGAAACTCCTTGCCTTCTCACTGTTTTCCTCATCGTGTCGATCTAGGACTGTGCTGAGCCGCCTGATGCTTCAGTTTTTGTAGCGGGTTATCGTCATTCAAGTGGCCGTTAGTTAGATCTTTTTTAGGCCTCAGTTAGAGCGAACTACCCAAAATTTCAAACATTTAAAAGGTATCGGCTATTTTGCGGCCGATACTGATACTTCCAGTACAGCCGATACCCATACATCGGTGCATCCCTAGTTTTTATGCACCCAGAAGGTGCTTCATAAGGCCTTTGTGGAATAGGATCATCATCAGTGTCAAATAGTTGGCTCCAGCCCAGAGCGAATCAGACCAATTAAAACCACCTGGGACCGGATCATAGAAAATCCTACGAATCGTAACTAAGGTCAAGAAAAACCATTACGAACAATGATATCATGGAAACATTTCGCAAAACTCGCTTTGCTTGAATCCTACGAAACGGTTCCCGCCATTTCATATCAGAGAGAATTGCGTCATTTGCGTAAACCAACGAACTGGAGGTATCATAGAAGCCGAATTCGGTGATTTCGTTCCTCGTGAAGCTCGCGAAAAGCGCGAAGGTGTCTCAACGCCTTGCGAAATCGACCGGTATTGGAATTTTGTAGCGTTGACTGGTAAAACGGAACGAGGAAATGTACGGTGGTTATACGGTATAGAATAGGTACATGCTAACATGTAGGTCGTTATCAGTTTACAGGGCAGAGTTAAATGTAAAGGGTACTGGCATGTAGTCTTGACCTTTTGACTAATAGCCTGAATCCAAATTTAGGCCAACGGTAAATGTTTTCTAGCATCTATGGGCTGTAGGGGAGAGCTTCTGATATGATGATTTCATATTTCGTTAACACATTTTTGCCTTTTTCAGTTTTTATATTTTCAAGTATTCAGCAATGGCTGTTTATTTTTTCACGTGGTCCCGGTACCCATAGTAAAACTGTACCACGCGTGAGAAGGGATCCTTTACACTTGACAGACAGCATACTTTTGGCGGAATATAGGCTTCCCTGCAACGTTATCATCAAAATTTGCTAACTGCTTGAACCAAGGTTGAAAAGAAAAACCAAACGATCAAATGCTCTCTCAGTTTAAGAACAAGTACTACTTTGTTTGAAAATTCTTGCTTCTGGTAGCTTTCAAAATAGTAGGAGGGAGAACATGAATGTGGCATAGTCAACTGTGAGTGCAGTTTTCATGCAATTCCTAGATGCTTTAGCAGGAAAGATTTTATAACTGTTCCTGAGGATTTGCATACTACAGCGGCGAAATTCCATAACATAGAAGGGATTTCCTGGTGATGTCGGTGCCACCGATGGCACGCATATTCCATTAATAGCTCCTGACTACAATGAACAACTTTATGTGTCGGAAAGGATTCCATTCGATTAACGTTCAAGTAAGTTCGAACGGTATGGGATTGACTGCAGAGTAGGCTACCATATTCCGTATAAAACTTCCAGAATATACAAGTTGTACTTGGTCGGGATTAAAAAACGTGACCAAAGTTGGGTGAAATACAAAACCCTATATTGAAATAATTCATAAGTATAAGATCTTTCCACTTTATTCGATTTGTAATTCACGATTGTCGCAGATAAAATGATTCATCTATTAAAAGTATTCAAATATTAAAAGTATATATTTTTAAAGAGTAGAAAAGTATTTTTTATACAATTATGGGGAAATATGTCTTTTTTTGTTCAAAATAAAACCATTTATTTGAATATTCAATTTTTTTCTGAGAAATTATAAGATACTAAAATCCAAAATTCTTTGATTGTGGCCACTCGTAGCTGTACTGAATCAAGCTAGGAGAAGGTACAACAAGTTTCCAGAAGTATTTTTTATGAATAACATCTGTTCTTCAAAAATTATATTATTATGTCATTCTGCATCACTTCCGTTTAGCACAGGTCATTTCTACAATGTTTCTCCACTTCAAAGTGCAGTTGCGGGTACTCCTTTTCTGGTCTTGCATGAATCAAATATCAATAATAAAATATAAAATGCATACATCCTTTAGTTGAAGTATTGATCATTTCATTTACAGGCTATTAGTGATGCAATTTGGTATTTTGGGATGTTGTCACGAAATGGGCTGGATCAACTCATGATTCTTTTATTCTGGGGCACAGTGAGATTTTTAATCGTTTTGAGAATGGCGAATCTGGAAATGTTCTATTATTGGGTGACAGCGGCTATCCACTGAAAAATTGGCTTATGCAACCAATACTGTGCAGCGGGGCGGTTTTAAGAAATAACAGTGTGCTCGCCAGTACAGTTAGCTAAGAACTGTACACCTCAGTATTAATTCAGAAGACTCCTGTGTGCTGCAAAATTCACACAAAAGGTTCGTGGATGATGCTCAGTTTATTAACAAGCAAGAAATGAACAACAACAGCCGGAACAGATAAAAACACAAAGAACGATAAACTAGGATCGTGTCCCCCACGCAGTCAAAACCAGAAGCAACAAGCCCAAGCAATCTTACACAACGATGGCGCAATATGCGACATCTTAGACTTTTCACAGACACTGAGGGCGCTATTGAGTAAGAAATAACACTAAAATCCAGTCCCGCCACAATGCCCTCCTGTTTCTTAGAGAAAACTTTCAATAAAAAATTTTCTCTCAAAAACAGAATTCCTCTAAAAAAAATAGCAGCAAAAAATGGCAAGCATATAATACAATTAGAAAACAGTGTACGAATTCCGTTTACAAATTCACAGTTCAAAAATATCAAAGAACACAGTACAGAAATAAACAGTGGCAGTTAAAATCAAAATTGCAAACAAATCAAAATCATATGGCTACGAAAAATAATACAATCCCCAACTAAAATGACAAAACCTTTCTAAAATTAAACACGCCATACCATTAAAAATAGATATATACACACCAAAAAAAATCAAGTATAGAAATCGTCTAAATATGCAGGTCGACGTCTATGCCTTTTTCGAGTGGCGATGAAGAACTTTATGTATGCCAGTTTCCTTAACAGCCAATTCTTCACCATCGCTCGTGTGAAAGATAGGATTAAAATGAACTTTTCTACCGTCAACTGGTATATCAACATTTGGCACATCAGATATATTGGGTTCTATCAAATTAGCATCACACTCTACAGAAGTATCAGGATAATTATCATCAGAAACAGTTTCATCATTAACAGGAAAATCAACACATTCGGGCACATCATTAAAAATCAAATCATCATTATCCTCGGTCACGTATAGCCTAAGATGATCAACATGTGCAATCCTACAATTACCAGTGTTCAAATTCTTGATAAGATATACAAAATTCGAAAAACAATTCAATATTCTCGGTCCATACAACAATCACTCAAATCGTCAGGAGCAACAGGGGATTGCCGTACTACTGGGACCTGTTTAAAAGTATCAGCAAAATTCTGCTGAGCAGCATAATCAGGAAAGTTCTGAATATTTTGCGGGGCAGCATATGCAGTGGGACAACGGGCAGCTATATGTCCTTTGCGGTGACAAATTTGGCGCCGCTCTGGACAATTCCTACGAATATGGCCTCTGGCACCACAACCGTAACAAGTAATTGCATTTCTGCGACTCTCATTACCATTCCTGATACCTTTAGGCTGAGAAGTCAAACCCCTACTCAGCATAGAACCAATTCATTCCAGCATATCCTTGATATCACTATAAATCTGACGAAAATCACAATCACCCGCACATTCTTCATTTGTACCAGCACTCACATAATCATTTAAAGCAGCAACCATGGGTTTTTACAGCACGAGGTGAAACAGGTTCAGTATGTGTGGCATCAATAGAATGACAAACATCAGCAACAGTGATCAAATCATCAAGACTTTGAGACTGTCTGATCATCAGAGTTTTACACATTTCGAAATCAGAAAAGCCTGATATAAAGCGCTGCTTAATCAGATTTTCTTTAACTCTACTATCGAAAGAAGGATAAGCCTTCCTTGACAAGGAACGGAGGGAAGAAGCGAACTCAGTTGGCGACTCACTGGTCAATTTTCTTCTGTTATTAAACAAGGTAGCAAAATATGCCTCTTTACCCTTGGGATAGAAACGCTTCTTCAAATGACTAACGGCTACACTATAATTATACCTATCGTGTATGGATAGCTCATTCAGCAGACAAAGCATTGCCTCTCATACACGCAGCAAAATGTGCACCAGCAATCCGATCATTCCACTCATTACAAACACGAATAGATGAAAAATGACACAAATAATCATCCAGTGACATACCTGAACCATCAAACGTATCAGGCTGAACATCCATTCTCATACTATTATTCATGGCACTACAACCGGACCTGTCAAACGTCTCAGCACACATATCCTGATTGAAACCAGAATGATTTAAATCATACATGGGTGTAGACTGACCAAGCTTACACTCATCAGCAAAACTATTCGGCACAACATTCTTACCCGGCAAATTCTCAGCAACATTCACATGCTCATGCAACTCTGGTGTTTTCAAAATAGAATTTGGCCGTAATGGTGGTACCTCAACCTCCACAGTGAACTGATCGTGCTCAAGTTTATTTAGAACCCGAACGAGTACTTCCTTCACATCATGATCTCTTTCTTTAAGTCGTTTAATATCCGTTCTATTTTGGTTTGATTCAACCAATGCTTCTCTTAATAACTCGGCTAATCTTATATTCTCCGCTTTCAAGCCTTCAGTTTCACATTCGATCTCGGCCTTTATGTCATCTTTCATTTCAGCAAGTTTGTTATTCATCACATCCCAGCATTCTTCCATTACTTGCTTAGTCGAATTTCTTCTCTTTGACGGCATCATAAATTATCCAGTTGTCTAGCGGATAATTTTCAACTGGATCCTGGCGTGCTCGCCAATTTTGCAGCGGGGCGGTTTTAAGAAATAACAGTGTGCTCGCCAGTACAGTTACCGTAGTTAGCTAAGAACTATACACCTCAGTATTCATTCAGAAGACTCCCGTGTGCTGCAAAATTCACACAAAAGGTTCGTAGATGATGCTCAGTTTATTAACAAGCAAGAACTGAACAACAACAGCCGGAGTAGATAAAAACACAAAGAACGATAAACTCGGATCCCGCCCCTCACGCAGCCAAAACCAGAAGCAACAAGCATTCCAAGCCCAAGCAATCTTACACAACGATGGCGCAATATGCGACGTCGTAGACTTTTCACAGACACTGAGGGCGCTATTGACTAAGAAATAACACTAAAATCCAGTCCCACCACAACTGCAATCGAGTAGCGCAGATGAAGATTTGTATTATAAAGCCCATAAAGAGACGAGAGTTGTTATTGAAAGGTAAGCAAACAGTAACTGTATTTATTTCATTGAACAGTCAGGACCTGTTTTTCAACTGCAAATAGATAGATTCCACTGCAAATTGAAACTGAGTTAACGGCCTAATTAGATTAGATTCAGGGGTATCGTTTTAGTGAACGGTATAATCTTCTCCTTCGTTTATTTGCGATTTCGGATCTGTATGTTACTGTTACCACAAGAATACTTGAATTAGATAGTATCAAAGTCAAGAACAGAAATAACGTGATCCCTCTCCACAAAATTACAAGTATATTTGTAATATTTTCGTTAGGTCGTAGCGTAACTTATTCAGACAAAACAAGGTATGTCCAACTAAGCAGAAGAAATATAAATATAGGGCACATTAGGTAAAATTACATCGGTGGAATAAAATTTAGTTTTGTAATTTGTGGAGATCATGTTATTTCTAATAAGATTACTCCGGAATTCCTTTGGTGATATTTAAGCAAACTAAAGTTATTTCACACATTTATGGGTTAGACAAAGTACCTGACGTTTCACCAAATCTGTAGACATTTCGTAAAACTGATTATTATCACTGAATTTTCGTTCTTTTACAACATTTTCCATACTTGTTTGAAATTCCACCTGAGGACAGAAAACAATTTTCATGAAAACAATTCACCTAACAGGCTATTTCCTTGTACATTAAACCTTGAAAAGCCTAAAATCCCAGTAATCAGATTATAAATAAAATTATAAAAAATTATGGGATTTTGCTTATCAGAATGGTTTTGTCAAACATAGTTTGTAAAAGTTGCCGATTTCATCTCTCGCATCACAGGGCATTTGGTGTATTGAAGCAGCGGTGGCAAATTTTGGATCATGCTGGTGGTACTATATGTTACAATCCGCTCTAAAGGTCTGTGAGATCATAGTGTGTTGCATGATTTTGCATAATATATGCCGGCATGATCAAGTTCCTTTCTCAGAGCAAGTGCCACACATTACTAGCCATGACGAGGATTCAGACATTCTGAATAACGAACGGTCCATGCTCCAGTGCTATGGAGGTTCGCAGAAACATTGTGGCAACCATATTACAGTTTGAAAATTTTCGCCTTCTTATTAAACTGCTTCCTGTAGTAGTTATGTTTGGCAAAATAGAATTGATTTGGAACGAGCAGTTAGCAATAAATTTATATGATCCTAGTATTTCGTGTGTCCATCCCGTAAGCAGTTATGTAGTCGAGCCATCCGTAGCAAATAATAGTAGTTCACTGGGTAACTTTAGCCTTGAGCTAACCGAGGGAAACAACAAGTCCAATGTTCCAATGTTGTATCTTCAACTATCGTGGGAATATTATGAAAAAGAAACCTTATTATTCAAGCAAGGAAAACTAATAATAAGATTAGCTTACAAAAACACAAACAGTGACTCTAATAAGTTTAAATGAAGTGCTTTGGCTATAAAGTTGGCCCCATTTGAGCGCTGCTTCTGGCTTTGCGGAGAGCAAATTTTTCTTTTTTAAAAAGGTCATAGAATTGAATAGAATATTTGTATCAAAGTTTAAAGATATACAACCAGCGAGATCAATGTATCAGTGCATTATTTTGTATTTTGAATGCTTGATCGTCAAATTAAGTTATTTTGCTTCACTGTATCCTGCAAGACATATCTCAAATATGTTATCATCTGGTGACGATCATTAATTGTTCACGCATACGTATGTGATTCGAACATATGAATATTCTCGAATCCTAAATATAGTTATTTTTGCTTCACTAATATTCTAAATTGATTCAATTTTTCATATATATGTATATAGATCTTTAACCTGCGATGTCAACACGATAACCACTAAACCATCGATCTGGGAACGATTGCGCAAGTTGGGCAATGTTTTATAAAGCTAATTTTTGGTCCAGTGATAATCGTTTTTGTTCAAATAAAAGAGAAAAAAGAGAATTATGTTGGTTGTTCAGATTTTGTTTATCAACATAAAATTTGTAAAATAAGGTTTTACGCAACAATGTGTATGTTATAACATTTGATGCCTATCATAGTAAATAAATAAATATTGGAAAATCGCATCATCGAAATTTCTATAAAAAAATCAGTAATTTGAATATTTGCAAATTACCGAATCGTTATCTCTTTGCTATTAAGTGGCTGTTAGATGATTTCTTTTGGACACAGCTTTCGGCCTTGCTCAGAGTGAATTTCAATAAAAAGGCATATACACTAGTGCGACAGGTGCATTATGAATAACATAACAACATCTCAGAAGGAGCGTTTGGGAACGAAGGTTTTAGGGTGCAGTTAGGCCGAGCGTCATCTAGTTGAGGCAGCTTTGGGGTAGTTAGGTAGGTTGTAATTAGGCTGGGTAGGTTGGAATACTGCACGTACAGCGGGTTTTCGTGTATTGGCTGCGGTTGACCGGGCAGTCAGGGTAAGTTTATGTCGTTTGGTAGAACACTAATGTAGCACTAATCCACATTCAATTTGCCTCGCGCTGAACCCATCTTCATTCAATACTACTACTTCTATAAGTGGCAGTCGATTATAGGGGTTTTTCATTATGATTCCCTCAGTTTAAAGTAAAAATCTGCATTCTGAAAACCATGACAACTTTAATTCCAGTGAAATTATGACCTCCTTTTTTGTTAGTTTGTGAGATACAGTGTTTTCAATTTTTATCGAAGGATGTTGTATGGGGTTTTTCACACTTTATATACACAATTAGCTAATGATCGACATGTAGTCAGCCAACTATGTGCTTTGTAGCAAATAATTCATTCATTTATATCCACCAATATTTTCGATATCAGAAAACAAAGATTTACCAAAAACAGCTTTCTGTTTTTTTTCTCTATATTGCAGCGCATTCGTATATTTCTTGCTAAAAGACCAAAAAAATGTTTTTCAGAATTGTCTGTTGCCTTTCGAACAAATAGGTAATTTTATCAACATTATCGTTATGTAGGCTTTGTTATAAATTTTATGGGCGTGCTCTTACGAACATTTAATTTTAAAAAAATCCTAAATTATATCATTGTGTACCAAATCTTCATGAAGTGATTCACAAAATTTACTGAAAAATTCTAATGAATAGCCAATTTTCTCGATATGATGATGACCAAAAATATCTTTACAACTCTAAAACATATGTAAAATCTCAATATTAAACATGAAATTTTGTGCTAAAATCTTTTCTAGATCTGTGAAATTCTTCCTCCTACATTCTTCCTCCAGCTGAATATCAGGATCACAGGAAAGTCCGCTTTCCTGGATACGCATGATGCAAGATCTAACAATGGCAAAAGAGACAGCTATTCGATTAGTGTGCCGCGGTTCAAATTAGGACCTTTTAACTGCTCAGGACTAGACCGTGAAATCTTTTAAGTATTTTTTTGGCATTCCTCTTTGAGCAAAGTTGTTCTCAAAGCAGAGCATATGAATTTTAATACGACAATTATTAAAAGATCAATGTCAACAGATCATCAGTTTAGTTTAGTTTAGGACTGATTTCAACTACAGGGGGTGTTGGTTTGGTAGTTCGCTAATTAGTTCGTAATAAATAAATAAAAATTCTATGAATCCTCGAATTCAAATAACTTCTCAAGTCTCATGTTAGGGGAATTGTTATGCCTAGAAATGGAATCAACCGAACGAGACATTTTTCGATTATATTTAATAAAATGAATTGTAGCAGGAACTATAGGAAATGCCGTGCTGAGAACTAAGGAATCATCATCTCTGAAAGATAGTAATTAGTAACTATTAGAGATGGCCCACACAACGTGCATATGCGCTATATGTATGTGGTAGTAAATGTAAAAGCAACTGTTTTATTACGTAACAATGAAACTCTTTATGAATTTTCTACTTGTTCAGAATTTTTCAGTCCTGATCCATGTCGGTCTCGCATCAAACAGCCCAATTGTTCTGAAAAATGTTTATAGCGGGTATGCATGCTTCGCGCGAACAATCTTTTTTGCATCTTGAATTTTATTAAATAAAATCCGTCATTCAACTGTCGTTATTTTCGACTATATATGCTCTTTTTGATGCGGTAAAAGGGTATTAGAGGTCACGTTAGTTGCGTAGCCACAAACATTTCCCCGTCTATTTGCACGCAGTCTTTAAACCCCTGTATGAACGCAGCATCAATCAGTATATATTTTATATATATATATATATTACTCTAATCACTAACCTCTTCTAATTGAGCTGAATAATACAACTTCCTTTTCAACTTTATTTCAAAGTCTCTGATGATGGAAATAACTTTCCAATCAGAAAAATTTCGTCAAAACCTTTTTTGCCAACCATGTGTCACTGATGGATCGCGATGAGACGCGGTCCAACTGTGGCTCATGCTTGACAAAATAAAATTTTTTTCATTGGGATACAATAATAGCATATTTTTCACATAGCCATTTTTGACGAGGATCACCCCGACGAATCAGACCCAGTACCACCTGCTACTCATAGACTAACAGGGTTACAGTTTTTGGAAAGATTCAATTCAATTCAAAGATTCACCGATTTGGCTTAGCCTACCTAAGGTATTACACCCTGGGTTGAGTGGTGGACATGGATTAAAGAGTCTAACAAACCGGGATACGGACCCGAGATCTTCAATCTGCGATGCGAAATGATAACCACTAGCCCATAGCGCCCACAAGAGTTTTTGAGAATTCACATGTTTGCCGTAGTTTTTACCTTCAAGTTAATTAGCTTTTGCACAGTCGAACTTTTTATACATAAACTAGATATAACTGCAGAAGAAAAATTTAGTTGCAGTTTAGATAATGGAAATTCAAAAATAATTTTCGTTTACTTATTTTCTTTATACAGTCACATATAGATTCTAAAAGAAAGATTAACTAAGATTTAAATACTTGCTTTCCAAGAATCGTAGAATTATACCATAATTAATTTTAAAAAATATATATATGTACTCATGCTTTATATATTTTCTTGTTTTGGAACTATTAAAAATTTTGCTAACTGGTTGGTCTGGATGTTCATCCAAGGTTTTTAACACAAATTATTTATTCATGCGGGTACAGGTAATTTTATTTATCCATACACAGGAATAAATACTGATTATTGTGTTATAGAGTTTTTTTTCCCGAACGTGAAATATTGCTGTAAATTACATCAAAACTTTTGCGCCTTCAAGGCAATAATTTTTTTTTAATACAGCAAATAAGTACAGCAAAGAAGTGATAGATGGTTTCTCTATCGCCCAGGGCAGATATATTGGGCGGTTCAATTTCGTTTGGCAAAAAGTTATTCAAAACAACTTGACAGGAAAAAATACTATGCTATTTGCTATTTCTGTCCAACTTCCAAAGTATTCACTTGGAGAGGGTCACATACATGACTTGGGCATTTTAAACCACCCAAAAATGTACAAAAAGTTTTTGGCCAACCGACCAGGTTATTCCATCCAATCAGTCCAGCAAAAATGTATAAATATTTCAAAAAAAGTTGGGAGCTTTTTTGCTATTGGGTTGTTGTTGGTTCCGATATGGATGCCACTTTCCGTGCAAAGACGTTTGCTTTTTTTCTTCTATTTGCAGACCCATACAAATGTTTTTTTTTCAATTCAAAATATCACTTCAGGGATCATTACGTTCTTTAAGGATTTTTAAATCACCTAAAATCAGTACAAACAAGCGTCTGGCCAATAGATCATGCTAATCCTATCATTCTGTCCTGAAAAAACCTTCTACCCCATCCATTGCAAAGTATACGAATTTAAAACGAATTTATTTAAAAAAAAAAAAAAAATTAATTACAACACCCAAATTCTTTACAGTATCCTGAAAACGAAATTATTAGTGTCATAATAGTGACGTAGTGGGAGCACAAACACACGCCAAAACGTAGACGCACGGAAATTGGACGAAAAGATTCGCGTTTCGAATTGCGACACCAAATATTTTAAGCACCATGGAAGTTCAAAAGCTTACTTACTAGTGTCGTAATAGCTACGTAGTAGGAGCGCAAAAACGGTAACGTGGACGCACGCAAGTTCAACGCAAAAGGGCCTATTCAGGCCTATATTATTCAGCGCCTATTAGCAACGTTGCGTGGACGTAGCAGAAAAGCTAAAACGCACGCCGTATCGTAGACGCAAATTCGACGGGAAGACCCAAACATTTGAGTTCGACGTAAAGTGGACCGCGTGATAATGGCGCAAATAAGCAGTATTGAAAGCCTTTGGGAAATGAAGAAATCAAGTGTAAATAAAGAAGCTTAATCATAAATTGAAATTTGAATAGAATTTGAATTTTGAAAGAACATATTCTTTAAGAATATGATAAAATCGAATTGAGCCGGAGTTTCCAGCAGACCAACGGAGGTAATACTTCCCAGTCAGAAATTATCTCAGTTGAACAATAATCAAATCAAAATTTCAGTTGTTCGACTGATAATAATTTTTTTCTTCTGACTGGGAACCGACTTCCTGCCGTTACAGATTTACGTAGGTTCTGCATCGCGTTATAGGTAACAAAAGTCACACTATAACGCCCTACAACCTTTCTAGAATTAAGTAAAGCCGCGCGGCTCCCTATTGCGCAGTGTATATTTGTGTGTGTGTGTGTGTGTGTGTGTGTGTGTGTGTGTGTGTGTGTGTGTGTGTGTGTGTGAAGTGTGTGTTGTCATGTTTGCAGTTGTCTTCGGGCCCATCATCGCAGCTGAGAAAGTCTGGAAAATAACTGATAATATGTGATTAATATGTTCAAAAATGAAAAAAAAAATAAAACAAATGCATAATATAGAAAGAAATCACCGGGTTTTTGTTTAGCTTCATCGTTGTTGATCCACGGTTGTTAATCCTAATCCACGGTTGCTGGTCCACGGTTGCTGGTCCATTGTTGTTGATCCATAGTGGTTGACCCAGGGATCTGGAAAATCTCCAGCAGCATTAAACTGTTTAAAAAATTTTGATGATTGCGAATCTGGCTGCATTAAATTTCACAAACTATTGGCCGTCCAAGACATCATTAGTTCGTGGACATCAAAAGGGTGCATGCATTTTTCTAAGCCAAATTCCGAAAGATGCAACCGTTCATCGTAACCATCAGCAATTGGAAATTGCACACATACACACACGTGAAAAGCCCGGCGCCAGGCTTGAACATGCAGAATGAATATAAGAAACTTACTTCAAATTATGGTATTATTTTTACCATTTCCGTCCAAGTTCGTCTTTTCATTGTCTGTCGTCATATCCGGTAAGTAGACTGTTGTCGTCCATGGATGATGTTGAATTGTCGCCGATCGCCGTTGCTGCGTTTTCCAGTGATTGCTGTTGATTGCAGGTCGATCCTTTGTTGTTGTTGTTGATTTAGTATTCCAAGCTTGTAGGTCGACGGTTGTTGACCAAGTGATCTGGAAAATTCTCGAGCAGCATTAAACTGTTTAAGTAATTCGATGATCGCAAATCAGGCCGCATCACATTTTGAACTATTGGGCATCCAAGACATGGTTAGTTTTCGGACATTAAAAGGACGCATGCATTACTAAATCGAATAAAAGACAGATGCAACCATCATCGCGATCATCGGCAATTTTGGGTTTTGGAAAAAAAAAAAAAACACACACATACACAAAAATAAAAAGGCCCGGCGCCAGGCACAAGCATGCAATAAATATAAAATACACACTTACTTGAGTTCTTTGTATTATAAAATAT
Source organism: Styela plicata (assembly GCA_963675895.2). Classification (NCBI taxonomy): domain Eukaryota; kingdom Metazoa; phylum Chordata; class Ascidiacea; order Stolidobranchia; family Styelidae; genus Styela; species Styela plicata. The sequence goes on from OZ023153.1 coordinate 16,259,203, forward strand.
TTACCATCTCTGCTCTTCAGAATTGCGTCGTGCTTCCAAGGCGTCAGTCTTCAAAATGATGTGCTCAGGAACGAAGAAGCGACGAAGTTGCTTAACGCGCGAAAAAAGATTCGAGTACCTTGATTAGGTGAATAATTAATGGATTAATTGCTAGTAACGATTACACTAGATCGCGAATGTATTACATTTGTTTATATTTTGACCATGTGTGGCCGCATTTGATTCCAATTAAATCAAAACAGTGCGACGATTAAAATTTAATAAATTTTCTTCAAGCATGCTTTGTTAAGTATGGGCCAGTGATATGTCCGGCCACAAATACTATGGTGCAAGCTTGACAAATAAAAACGTTGAATCACAAAGAAGGGCATTGAGATGAGAATCCCACTCACAAATCTGATTTTGTCAAGTATAAGCCACAGATGGACCGCGCATGGTTTGCGCGACCCATCAATGGCTCATACTCAACAAAACATAACCTGGATGGGTGACCTGTTTGTTTACATCGATGTTTAATAGCATGTATTCACTGTTTTGTTTTTTCAAATATCAAGTAATGTCTTGGTCATTCCATGTTGACGTAACCATAATAACATCTTTGGAATATTGGAAAGAGGTTCCACTGGATCAATGTTTTCATTCCCAGTTAAAATATATTGACTGAAGCATATTTTGCAGAGCACGGGCCACTGATGAAACGCGCTAAGGTTGGGGATCATTTTTGCCTCATTTTTCACAAAACGAATTTTTTTTGCCACGTTACTGTTCCAGCTCATGTCATCGACATATTAACTTGTCGGTTTTCAGATGACTGTTTTGAGCTTTGTGTTACAACGTGTTTGGGGCATTTTCCCCAATTTGTGCGCTCTCTTCATATTTTTCTATCCCATTTACAGTCAAAAGTTCAATGAACCTAAATATTGAAAAACTAGCGATTTAGTATTAGTACCGCTGCTATATCATAAATAATAACACTGGAACAAACATATTCATGAGGCGAATCTTTTATGAACCATTTTTTAAACTTGTGGTAGCTCTATACCATTGGAGTAGTCGCCATTTGATCCCTTTAAACGCCGTTTTTACTTAAACCTAAAGCGGACTTCCATAAAATAATTTACCCTGACTCGACAATTTTGTTCGTAAAAGGTTTTAGTTGGCCAACAATCTAATATAGTCCTCAATGTATTGCTTTCAGGGTTGTCATGAGCTATGACCGTACTTTCCGCAACAGGCCAGCGAGAAAGTGGTTTTTAAAGATGCTAAAAATGACTCCCAAGAGTTTCACTTGCCTTCGTTGCACTTTAATAATCTGTTCCTTTCCGGCACTGTTTCAGGCCTGTACAGAACGGGAAACAAGTATTTTCTTTTTCTGATAAAATCCAAGGAATGAAATGACCTAAACCACAAAATTGTCTTGTGTTACCTTTTTTTCCTGCGTGACTTATTCCTATAAACGTGAAATGAAAGTTCGGTACACCTGACTAGAACACTAAAGTAACACTTGTGACAATAGGACTGGGCAATTTAGGATGGTGATTTGAATAGATCCGAAGCACAAATTATTCGAATGAATCGTGAATCGTTCGTAAGAACAATAAAAACATGCTAAATGAAATGGAATTTATATTTTCAATGACACAATGCAATCGAGTTTGCAACTAAGCAACAGCAACTAAATCAAATCAAATAATTTTATACAAAACATTCCACCTGTCGCTTCACTCCATTTATGCTACCAGCAATAACCAAATATTAGTCAAGTGTTTTTTTACAAAAAAACTCAATTAAAACAATCTAAACAAAAGATTCTGATGTTGGTGAAGGGAAATTGTTCAAATCCCTGACCAATATGCATTGTTAAGTTTCATTAAATCTGGTTCAATTGTCACAAATGACGCCATGGCACCACCAGGATGGCAGAGCATCATAAATCCCTTGATCACTTTCATTCGAATTCATATTTATATAGACTATAATATTTTTCCGACCTGCATCATCTTTGGTGGGTTCACAGGGAGATCAAACCAGTGATGGCAGGAAGGGCACTTCGCCAGATCTCAACTTCAGTTGATTGTTCTTTTGAAATAAAATATTTGAATGGATAAATGTTTTAGTATTGTCCAGTTTTACGGGATAAAACCAAACCATGGAGTGGATTCATCTTCCCTAATTGTGACTATTTTTTCGACAGAACATCAAATCCTTCACAGAAAAACTTTTCCAAAATTAATTTGTTAAGTTTGAGCCCCTAATTGATCGTGTCACCCATGTACCGTTCATCTGTGACTCACGCCTGAGAAAACGAAGTTTCTCATCAATATCAAGTTGTGGTTTATTTGCATTATTGCTCTGCTCCCAAATAGCTTTTGTTGCAAAATATGCAGTAACAAGAAAAAAATTTGCAAGATAATGGTGTGTGACATTATTATTCCACGTAGAAGGCGTGTGTAAATGATGCAATATTTTTATTAGCAAGGGCGGAAGCAGTGTCATAAGGGGAACAACTAACGATCATTCAATAGCAAAGACGTATTGCAATATGTAATACCAGTAACTGCACTCTAAACGAAAAAAAACTTTCAAAAGGAGATCAACTACTATGATAAAGTGCAGTGGTTGGTCTTCCCATGAGCGATGGTAAATGAACATACAGTAGATTCGCTTGGAGATATTAAAGAAAACTATTAAATACATCCTTGTATGGACTGGTATGAAACACCCGGTAAGTTGCCCGAGTTGCGTCATCTCGCTATTCAACGTGGTTTTTTTGTTCAACTATTAAGATCGGCACGTTTTGATGGCTCAGTCGGTTATGCACGATCGTATAGACCCGAAGATCAATGGTTCGATGCTTGATTTATCCGCCAAGCGTGCCTCTCAGCAAGCCACGTCGCGGTTATCTATACCACATAATGAATACACAGTCAAAGGTTAATCCCCAGCATTTTTTTAAAAGCCAAATTAGATCGCGGTCGAAACCGATAATGTTATTCGTTAATTTGCAATTATTCAAATTACGGATTTTTATAGAAATTTCGACGATGCGGTTTTCAAATATTTATTTTTATTTATGATGGGCATCAAATGGTATAACATACACATTGTTGTGTAAAACTTTATTTTACAAATTTACAATTTCATAAACAAAATCTTAACATACAACATAATTCTCTTTTTTCTCTTTTATTTGAACAAACGCGATTATCATTGGACCAAAAACCCGTTCGTGGTCTAGTTCTCAACGAAATTAGCTTTATAAAACATTGTCCAACTTGCGCTATCATTCCCAGACCGATGGCTTAATGGTTATCGTGTTGTCATCGCAAGTTGAAGATCTCGGGTTTAGGACTTGACAAGACCGGATTGTTAATCCAGGCCCTCCCATCTACCCATGGGTGTGATGAAATCGGATGAAGGTTTTGGCATAACATTTATCTCATTTTTCCTGTACATGGACCTGGTTGGGGGAGAAATCCGCGGTGCTCACGTGAACGGTGCTCACGTAAGCTCGAAGCGCATTCTCAACGCTATACCAATTGTGCTCACCGGGCACCGGATTCTATTTAAACATTTTGTTTCAAAAGAATAAACAGCTTAAAATGAGGTCTGGAAAAGATATAGATTTGTCCGTGGATCTTTATCGTGCTGATTTTCTCTACGATTATTACCATTACCGTGATGACCGTGATATGCCGATTGGAAAAGTGTTGGGATCGTCGTTAAAGAATATCCATCGATGAAATATCAGGGGGTAACCAATGACGAGCCATCAATGCTTAGTGATGGCGTTGTCTGTGAAATATAGAAAAAAAAATCATTTCCATACGGAAAAGAATTGCCAAAACATATAAGTATGCGTCATTGATGGATCGCATCGATAAGACGCGGTCCATCTATAGCGCACGTTTGACAAAAAATTGTGATTGGTTTAAAAACTAGAGAGTTTCGTGGACAGAAGATTTAAAAAATTTAAAGCTTGAAAAAAAAAAAAATGATTGAGAAATAGGTCTTGTTTTGTCCCTTTGGGAAAATAGAGCAATAAATTTACTATTAATTTGCAATACCTAGTGCATGATTTCGAAATGTTTTTTTTTTATTTCAATTGAAATACACTCTGAGCAAGCAGTGCCTTAAAAGGAACTGCACTATAAACTGAAAACATCCCAAATGGAACTAAACCGCAATGAAAAAGTGCAGTTAGTGATATCTGCCTTTGGCTATGGTAAAAACACGCCACTGGTACCATAGTGTCCTTATTGAAAATATTAATAGCAATACCGGTTAAGCCGATTTTGGAATTTTATTTCAATATCACCGAGTGATTTTATTGTCAAGATACCACAATTTTTGCTACTGTGCAGATGCGGGCTTTAAAATTGTATTAAACCAATTTTCATACAGGTGTTCGCTCTAAACGGAACTCATCTCTAAACGGAAAATATCCCAAATAGAACTGAGCTACCATGGCAAAGTGCAGTGAGTGGTATCTGCCCTTGACGATGGTAAAACCATCTAACACTCCTTTGACTTCTTTTAGTCATCTCTTACGACAGGCAAGAAATACGGAAGGGATATTTTAAAGACTGTACCTACAAAGCTTAATTCTAATCCACGAGGTGGTATGAACTTTTTAAACAACATCATTACTGAAAATGAACAGTAAATATGCTGCTTTTTCGTCACTATGTAGCTTCTTGTCGTATTACTGGATCTTATTTGGTTTTCATGATGCTCCTGGCCAAGCTTAGAGTGAATTTAAACAAGTTTTCTTGTCTAATATAAATCGAGACAGCTTTATTTATGATGATTCGTAGGAACGAAGGTACAATTTGTCATTTATTTTATCGACGCTTTTCGTATTGGAGTTCAGGATTTCGCTTTTTATTTTGTTTTAGTATATTTGTGTACGGAATATACAGTATCAATATTCGGAATAAAATTGTCTTCTCAAACAACTGCAATTTATTAAGGAGCAAAAGAAACGCATTGATTAGTTTCGAAGGAAGATTGTTCGTGATGTCGGTCCACTCGGACCATACTTTGCTCAAATCCGACAAATCGAGTCTTGTGGGTATACCTATAGGGCTGATTAAAACCGAATCATTTGGAATTCGAATCTGATTCAGATATGTTTTCGAACAGGATCGAAATATCAATTTCATATCAATACCAAATATGCCATTTTTAATATTACAAATTGTCTCAATCATGGAAATCAAGAAATTTATAGTTGCGAAATAATAATATTAGCATAAACAGACTTAAATTCAATGTATTTTCAATTTCTACTCCATGTCTGAGGGCAATGGCTTTCATATTTAAACGACATAATACAATCGATTTTGGTACGGCGCTTGAGTAGTATTTGTTTTTTGAAGTGAATCTGAAGTGTTGTCACTTTTTCTGAAAAACACGCCTAGTTCAAAAAACCCTTAATTCAACTAAAAAATAATTAGTTTTCTGAAGTTTGATTTAAAACCATTTACCATTTTTTGCTTCATTTTAGTCGCCTCTTACGACACGCAGGGAATGCGTTAGGACTATTCAAGCGCGTACCGACAGTCAATGGCAAATCTGCAATATTCTCGACATTAATATTATTTTTTAAGCATGTGCCAAAGATTGACCGCGCATATGCGACGCGTTCCATCAATGGCCCATTTCGAAATTATGCACTAGGTATTGCAAATTAATAGTAAATTTATTGCTCTTCTTTCTCAAAGGAACAAAACAAGACTTATCTCTCAATCATTTTTTTTTTCAAGTTTTTAATTTTTCAAATCTTCTGTAGAGTCCACGAAACTGTCTAGTTTTTAAACCAATCACAATTTTTGTCAAGCGTGCGCTATAGATGGCCCGCGTCTTATCGATGCGATCCATCAATGACGTATACTTAACAAAAGATGTTTTGACAATTCTTTTTCGTATGGAAATGATTTTTTTTCTATATTTCACAGTCAACGCCATTACTAAGCATTGATGGCTCGTCATTGGTTATCTCCTGATATTTCACCGATGGATCTTCTTTAACGACGATCGCAATACCTTTCCAATCAGCATAGTCATTACGGTAATCGTAATAATCGTAGAGAAAACCAGCACGATAAAGATATACGGGAAAATCTATATCTTTTCCGGACCTCATTTTGAGCTATTTATTCTTTTGAAACAAAATGTTTAAATAGATTCCGGTGCCCGGTGAGCACAATTGGTATAGCACTTCGTGCTTTCGCATCTTTTATTTTCCTGACAAAGGTTAGAATAACGCTAAGGATAATTATATGTGAGAGATCTGCTGGGTGCATCGTCAGGGCACAATGGTAAACGTGAGCGCCGCTGCTCTCTCCACCAACCAGGTCCATGTACAGGAAAAATGAGATAAATGTTATGTCAAAACCTTCATCCGATTTTATCACACCCATGGGTAGATGGGAGGGCCTGAATTAACAATCCTGTCTTGTCAAGTCCTAAACCCGAGATCTTCAACTTGCGATGTCAACACGATAACCACTAAGCCCTCGGTCTGGGAATGATAGCGCAAGTTGGACAATGTTTTATAAAGCTAATTTCGTTTAGAACTAGAACACGAACGGTTTTTTGGTCCAATGATGATCGCGTTTGTTCAAATAAAAGAGAAAAAAGAGAATTATGTTGGATGTTTAGATTTTGTTTATGAACTTGTAAATTTGTAAAATAAAGTTTTACACAACAATGTGTATGTTATAACATTTGATGCTCATCATAAATAAAAATTAAAATTTTTGAAAATCGCATCGTCGAAATTTCTATAAAAATCCGGAATTTGAATATTTGCAAATTACCGAATCGCATTAACGGGTTCGACCTTGATCTATAATGGCTTTTAACAAAACTGCTGGGGATTAACCGTTGACTGTATATTCATTATGTGGTATAGATAACCGCGACGTGGCCTGCTGATGGGCACGCTTGGCGGAAAAATCAAGCATCGAACCATTGATCATCGGGTCTATACGATCGCGCATAACCGACTGAGCCAGCGAAACGTGCCGATCTTAATAGTTGAACAAACAAAAAACACTTTGAATAGCGAGATGACGCAACTAGGACAACTTACCGCGTGTTTCATACCAGTCCATACAATGATATATTTAATAGTTTTCTTTAATATATCCAAGCGAATCTACTGTATGTTCATTTACCATCGCCCATGGGAAAATACCACCCACTGCACTTTGTCACAGTAGTTCAGCTCTTTTTGAAAGTTTTTTTTCGTTTAGAGTGCAGTTACTGGCATTACATATTGCAATAGGTCTTTGCTGTTGAATGATCGTTAGTTGTTCCCCTCTTGCCACTGCTTCCGCCCTTGATAATAAAAAATATTGCACCATTTACACACGCCTTCTGCGTGGAATAATAATGTCACACACCATTATCTTGCAAATTTTTTCTTGTTACTACATATTTTGCAACAAAAGCTATTTGGGAGCAGAGCCACATACTTTTCGGAATATTCGTGGCGTCTAACAGCGCGACGCAGACGTAAGTATTTTACAATAATGCAAATAAACCGCAATTTGATATTGATGAGAAACTTCGTTTTCTCAGGCGTGAGTCGGTGACACGATCAATCAGGGGCTCAAACTTAACATATCAATTTTGGAAAAGGTTTTCTGCGAAGGATTTGATCTTCTGTCGAACAAATAGTCAGAATTAGGGAAGATGAATCCTCACCATGGTTTGATTTTATGCCGTAAAACTGGACAATATTAAAACATTAGTCGATTCAAATATTTTATTTCAACAGAACAATCAACTGAAGTTGAGATCTCGTGAAGTGCCCTTCATGCCATCACTGGTTTGATCTCCCGGTGAACCCACTAAAGATGATGCAGGTCGGAAAAATATTATAGTCTATATAAATATGAATTCGAAGGAGAGTGATCAAGGGATTTATGATGCTCTGCCATCCTGGTGATGCCATGGCGGCATTTGTGACAATTGAACCAGATTTAATGAAACTTAACAATGCATATTGGTCAGGGATTTGAACAATTTCCCTTCACCAACATTAGAATCTTTTGTTTTGATTGTTTTAATTGAGTTTTTTTTTAAAAAACACTTGACTAATATTTGGTTATTGCTTGTAGCCCAAATGGAGTGGATTCGACTGAAAACCGACATGTTATTATGTCGATGCCATGAACTGGAACCGTAACCTGGCAAAAAAAAATTTGTTTTGTGAAAAATGAGGCAAAAATGATGCCCGCCTTGGCACGTTTCATCAGTGGCTTGTGCTCTGCAAAATATGCTTCAGTCAATATATTTTAACTGGGAATGAAAACATTGATCCAGTAAGTAGAACCTCTTTCCAATATTACAAAGATGTTATTATGGTTACGTCAACATGAAATGACCAAGACATTACTTGATATTTGAAAAACAAAACAGTGAATACATGCTATTAAACATCGATGTAAACAAAACAGGTCACCTATCCAGGTTATGTTTTGTTGAGTATGAGCCATTGATGGGTCGCGCCAACCAGGCGCGAACACATACCGATTTTCGATCGCACACGCAGAGCATAGATTATAAATATTCGCAACCAAAGTGTTTGTGTCTTCCCGTCGAATTTGCGTCTACGATACGGCGTGCGTTTAGCTTTTCTGCTAACGAATTTACCGTTTTACCGAATATAATTGCATTGCATTTAATGAACATATTAATCACAGTATTTTTGCAATGGATGGCCCGAAGACAATTTTTTTTAGAAAGGTTGTAGGGCGTTAAATGATGTAACGACAGGAAGTCGGTTCCCAGTCAGATAAAATTTTGAAATTTGATCATGCGCCGAGATAACCTGGGAAATCCGAACTGCTGGAAACTCCGGCTCAATTCGATTTTTTCAGGAAAAATATGTTCTATCAAAATCCAAATTTTCTGTTCAAATTTCACCAATGACGAGCATAGCTTTTAATACTGCTTGCTTTCGCCGCCTATCAAAAACCGCATGTTGCTCGTGGTGTGGGACAACACGTTATACCGATTTTCGATCGCACACGCAGAGCATAGATTATAAATATTCGCAACCAAAGTGTTTGTGTCTTCCCGTCGAATTTGCGTCTACGATACGGCGTGCGTTTAGCTTTTCTGCTAACGAATTTACCGTTTTACCGAATATAATTGCATTGCATTTAATCGCAGTATACTTTGCAATGGATGGTGTAGCAAGGTGTTTTTCAGGAAAGAATGATAGGAATAGCATAATCTATTGGCCAGACGCCTTAAAGAACGTAATAACCCCTGTAAGTGATATTTTGAATTGAAAAAAATTCTGTATGGGTCTGGTCTGCAAATAAAAGAATAAAAAGCTAACGTCTTTGCAAGGAAAGTGGCATTCATATAGGAACCAACAACAACCCAATAGCAAAAAAGCTCTTAACTTTTTTGAAATATTTATACATTTTTGCTGGACTGATTGGATGGCATAACATGGTTGGTTAGCCAAAACTTTTTGTACGTTTTTGGATGGTTCAGTGATGTGACCCTCTGCAAGTGAATATTTTGAAGTTGAACAGAAATAGAAAATAGCATAGTATTTTTTCCTGTCAAGTTGTTTTGAATAACTTTGTTTTGTTGAGTTGAGTTGCATATGAAAACATGCCAAACGAAATTGAACCGTCCACCCTATCTGCACTGGGCGATAGAGAGACCATCTACCATTTCTTTGCTGTATTACAAAAAAATAATTGTCTTGGAGGCGCAAAAAATTTTGATGTAATTTACAACAATATTCCACGTTTGGGAAAAAAACTCTATAACACAATAATCAGTATTTATTCCTATGTATAGATAATTAAAATTACCGGTACGCGCATGAAAAAATTATTTGTATTAAAAACCTTGGATGAACATCCCGACCAACCAGTTAGCAAAATTTTTAATAGCTCCAAAACAAGAAAATATATAAAGCATGAGTACATATATATATATTTTAAAATTAATTATGATAAAATTCTACGATACTTGGAAAGCAAGTACTTAAATCTAAGTTAATCTTTAATTCATGTCCACCACTCAACCCAGGGTGTAATAACTTGGATAGGCTGAGCCAAATCGGGAAGATTGAATCATTCCAGAAACTGTAACCTTGTTAGTCTATGAGTAGCAGGTGGTACTGGGTCTGATTCGTCGGGGTGATCGTCGTCAAAAATCACCATGTGAAAAAAAATGTTATTATTTTATCCCAATGAAAAATTTTATTTTGTCAAGCATGAGCCACAGCTGGACCGCGTCTCATCGCGACACATGGTTGGCAAAAGAGGTTGTGACGAAATTTTTCAGATTGGAAAGTTATTTCCGTCATCGGAGACTCTAAATTAACGTTGAAGTTGTATTATTCAGCTCAATTAGAAGAGGTTAGTGATTAGAGATGGGCCGATACCAAAATTTTTGCCGTTCCTGTTACAAGTACTGATACCACGTTCGTAATTTATATTCCGATACCGAGAACTTCGTCAGATATGTTGAAGGCCTTTTTGTATCCACATCTTATGCCCTCGGTGTAGGTGCACCCAAGCATCTTTGTCCCTACGCACGTCTGCACTATTGTATCCATCTTTTATGGACGCAAATATACTGATTGATGTTGCGTTCAAACATGGGTTTAAAGACTGCGTGCAAAGAGACGGGGAAATGTTTGTGGCTACGCAACTAACGTGACCTCGAATAACCTTTTTCCGCATCAAAAAGAGCATATATAGTCGAAAATAACGACACTTGAATGACGGATTTTATTTAGTAAAATTCAAAAGGTAAAAAAAATCTTTCACGCGAAGCCTGCATACCCCGCTATAAACATTTTTCCGAACAGTTGGACTGTTGGATGCGAGACCGACATGGATCAGGACTGAAAAAGTCTGAACAAGTAGAAAATTAATAAAGAGTTTCATTGTTACGTAATAAAACAGTTGGTTCTACATTTACTATCACACACATATGCGCATATGCACGTTGCGTGGGCCATCTCTAATAGCGATAATTACTATCTTTCAGAGATGATGATTCCTTAGTTCTCCTATAGTTCCTGCTACAATTCATTTTATTAAATATAATCGAAAAATGTCTCGTTCGGTTGATTCCATTTCTAGGCATAACAATTCCCCTAACATGAGACTTGGGAAGTTATTCGAATTCAAAGATCTCATTTTCATAGAATTTTCATTTATTACGAAAGAGTTATTTAATATCATTATTTGTTCGCTATGCTGTCCCGGTTAGGAAAAATTCGATCTGTTGGATCGTCGTTGATGTGAGACAAATGGTATTAAACCATGTATGGGTAACATAGATAAGTACAGAACGAAAATCAACTATAGCGTAACCGAAAAAATGATGCAGACCGGCGCCGGCGGGCGGATCGGCGGGTAATAACGCACTTTAAGTCAATGCTTCTGGTTTGCTAAAAACCATATCAAAAAACTGGATCATTCCGAACAGACGAAACATTATTAAAAAGTATGGAAGTGTTCATACGGCTATCAAAGAACGTGTTTTCTTCTAGCGCATAAAGAAATTTTATATCCATAATGCCCCAGTCGCACTAGTGTATATGCCTTTTTATTGAAATTCACTCTGAGCAAGGCCGAGAGCAGTGTCTGAAAGAAACCATTAAACAGCCACTTAATAGCAAAGTGATATTAGAAGATGTAATACCAGCAACTGCACTCTAAACGGAAACCATCCCAAACGGAACTGTACCGCCATGTTTTAGTGTAGTAAGTGGTATCTACCCTGGGCGAAGGTAAAACCATCTATCACTTCTTCTTTTCATTGTTCTTATTTTCTTGCCAAAAGCATTTTTTTTATTATTTTTACTATTACTACTAGATTCGTAGAACACGGAAACTATTCAATTTTAAATGGAATGAGAGTTAGATACTTAATAATTAAGGTACGTAATATTTGAACCCACAGCTCATATTAAGCGTTAAAATGTCATTATAAGACATATATATTCTCGTCGAAAGCCGATAATGGAGTATTCCGCTTATATGATGTAATAGATTTAGTCAAAAACCAAAATATTCTCATATGACAATATAATGATCGAAGTCGAAACACCTGGTGAGTCACTGGAGACGCGGTCCATCTGTGGCTCATGCTTAACAAAATAAAATTTCTTATTTTGATCGCTTATTAATTACTTAGATACAAGTTATGAAACCTCACGTCTCAGTTTTGAAACAGAATTCTTATTCAGAGAATTTTGTTGTTTTCAACAGAAAAAACGGCCTCGATTTTTATTTCGCAAAACTGTAATATAGTATACTCCCTCTTTATTCATAAATTCTACAAAATCATTCATTTTAGATTTGATATTTGTATAAGAACAGAAAATTGTAACGAAACAATTGCATTGCTTTATCGTTTTTTCATGGATATTGCTCTTTGGCTATTTTTGTAGTGACTCGTAATTGAACAATATGCTATTATTGTATCCTAATCAAATTTTCTCTATTGTCATCTACCCTGGGCGATGGTAAAACCATCTATCACTTCTTCTTTTTATTGTTCTTATTTTCCTTATTTCCATTTTTTTAATTATTCTTAGTATTTCTACTAGATTCGTAGAACACGGAAGCTATTCAATTTAATTTTTTCGTTAATAATAACTTCTGACCAGAAGGTCAGATGTTATATTATTTTACTTTATTGAACAGAGTTTGGCAAAGTACCGTAAATGGAATGAGAGTTAGATGCTTAATATTTAAAGTACTTAATACCACAATACTTAGTAAAGTATTACTAGGTCACCTAGTTTTACTTTCAAAACCAGGTAGTAGCTAGATTAGACCCACCCCTTGGTAACCATGGTAATTATCGTTTGGCTTCATTTAAGATTTGATTAGATTTTATGGTATAAATCTTCAAATAGTTTATTTTGAAAGCTTTTTGTTATTTATAATACTATTTACCATGTTTTTTTTATACTAAGCATCTATCTTTTCAACCAGGTACCTCGTTGGGATATTAGTAAAGTTTCCTACTTTACCTGTTCAATTTTTTAATTAAAATTTCAAACAGAAAACTGGGTAAAAATTAAACTAGGTGTGCTATACATTTTTGAAAATAAGCTTGATAAACTAAGTCGACTAGTTAAACTAGGTATTTTTACCTAGAATTTCCAACACTAGTTCATATCATATATAAATATAAATTACTTAGAAGATTGCCAATTATATGCTGATTTTGGAACGCTCCGACCTAGGTGTGATTATTCAATAGCACATATTTGGCGTAAATAATCAATACGTGAAAATGATCAATATTTTTATAGTACTATTACCTAGTTTCAAGAAAATGTGATGTACAGTTTAACTTTTATCGAGGTAAATCATATTTTCTTAGGACAAAACCTTTCAAAATAGGCTATTTGCAGATTTTAACCTTCCAAATCTCTTAAAATGCCTCAAATGCAATACCTTTTGGATGCTACTTCCCAGCTTGCTTAGAAAAAATTCCCGATGAGAAAAATAATACAATATTATATGTAGTGTTGGAGACTCTCTGTAAATGTACCTTTTACCTTGAATACCTAGTTTACCAAGTTTATTTCCAAAGTACATCTACCCAGTTGCAAGAAAATATAACTTACCTATTTTAACCTTTGCCGAATTTTCTGTTTGAAATTTTACCTTTTTAAATTTACTGGGTATAAGGGATATGACGTAGTATAAGGAAACAACGTAAATCAAAAAAGAGCTTTCACAATAGACTATCTTCAGATTTGAACCTCCTAATCCATAAAAAATGCAATGAATGTAGCCAAAGGACAATTACATAGTTTACCTTGTGTTTTATCTCGGTGCCAAGTAGTTTTGAAGGTGAAACTAGGTTATCTAGTGATACTTTTTAATAAATTCACTTTTTACTTACTGCGTTTTAATTTACCTAGTTTAAGAAATGACGAAGTTGCCATCACTACCTTACCACCCTTATCTTGAAATATCATATGACTATATTTTTGCAATGTTATAGTGCGCAACTCCGTTATTTGGTGCAGACGGAACTCTGAGAGTCGGAGGAAAGAAACTTGACTTAGAATTATTACTCAAAAAGTGGGAGCAAAGGGAGTTAATTGAAGCGGTCTCACAAATAAATTCTGGCTACACGGGCAAAGTGGATTTTTGGTCTATCTCTTAAATACTGATTCTCCAAAATTCTTGTAATCGTGAAAAGACTGCATTCCTTATTCCCTCAAAAAGTGATATTTTCTGCAGGTGTGTTGCGTTCACGGATAATTTCGTGAGGTAAAAATTCGTTCTCCTAGAGTGGCTAGAGCAAAACCCTTATCCCCCGCACTTCCAAGACTTCGGAGAAATTTCTGAACAGTATTAAATTTAGACTTGTTCACTTTAAAAATTCTGAGAGACCTTCGATTTAAAATATTTTTTCGAGGATATTTAGAATTAAACTCATAATTCCATGTGTTTAAAAACATCCAACTTTTCCGCGGCCGGATATAATATAAAATGTGCAATTAGTGCTGTGCAGTTTTTATCTTGTGTTTAACAAGAATTGCATTCATCGAAAGAACTATTTATTTAAAACCGTTTGCTATACTATCTAAAAATAAGCCATGCCGCTTTCGGTATTTTCTTATCAATGGCAGGCACACCCGCAGGACAAACTGCAGTAAATACGTCATACTGTGCAATCAGAAAAAATTTGTTATAATAATTTTCCTCACGGTAGATAGCTGACTAGTCAAAAAAAAGTCACAGGAATGTCGGGCATGAAATCCAAATGGAGTTATATGAAAACAAATTAATCAAACAATTCTATACTTCTTTTCGTCGACTGTAACGTTTTGAATGGAATGATTCGAGAGAGAACAGCTTTGTTATGAACAATGTTTATATTTTTCCAGAAATATTTGCGCAGATTTGCAGTTTGAGTATTTGTGTTTCAAAAACTTCCTTTATCTCAATTTAGCCAACTCGGTTTTGATATTTTTGCAGTCATTTTGAGCCTCTTCGAACAGTTTTTTATATGTTACGCCCACGTAACTGTGGTAACTTTGAAAATGGCGATCTCTAATAACAATGGCAGACGCATCTTCCTTCCGTGCGTTTGTTATAGTGTATTTCTTTCCGGATCATGTAAAAAACAGCGATATCCGACAAAGCGGACAGGATTAGCATAGCTTTGGATTAATGTGCTGATTTGCCATCATGCATTCATAAAAATTGACATAACGGTCGCCAATCTATCTCAGGTGTTTATGATATCAGACAGAGTGAGGAAGAGATTTATTAAAATTTTGTCTACCAATAAACGAGGTGTTAGCAAAAAAAATTCGAGTTGGTATGTTACTGGGTTGTATAGGCTGAATACCGGTACAGTGGGCGAATAAAAGACACTAACCTTGGATTGACATAGATAGCGTAAAGTAAAATACTTGGACATAAATAGGTTACTAGAAGGAAACTATCATTTTAACAACCGCTATAAAAATACAAAATACAGTATAGACTCAGGACTATAGGAAACTTCAATCTTGAATATAAGGACATACTCGTGTAACGTGAGGTTGTTGCAAACAAACTACCATACCAGGACATACCGGTAAGCTGTTGGGTTGGCATGAAACAAACATTGTATCTTAACTGATGCGGGTGTGTCACAAACAAGTACCGGTAGCAAACGGTACCCATTTCTTGAACCAAAGAGAAGAGTGGCTTCACCAAGACAGTATGTCAAACTCTTGATTTTCTTTGGGTGTCGAAAATAAATTCCACCATCTGTGTCAGTGACTCAGCAATGTCGAAATTATGAGTTTTAATTCCGGCCTAGTCAGTTGCAGCTGATTCGGTATACGAAGAACAGGAATGACAATGTCGGATGATACGTCAAAAAATAGTTAATATATTGTAGTTAATATATAACTATTGTCAAAATTATATTTTCATTGTTATATCTGGCATCCCTTATCATTCGATGTTTTGATTTACCTGCATTCCATATTTGGAAGTATCGAAAAGTATCGCGTCTGACTTAGCTTCGTTTTTGGCTTTGTTCAGAAAAGGTTGTAGTAGCTAGTGTGCATATTTCCCCTGTGTTTAATTGTATTGTTCATCTAATAATATTGTATTATTGTTTAATTAGGATAGCGAGTATCTCTCGAATGAATTGATTAGTAATTGGTTTCGATAGCTTCAATCTACATATTTCAAATGCAACAAAGGTGTCCTGCCACTTGATTAAGGCCTATTCGGGATATCGTGATTGCCAAAATTCGGGATACCAGAATACGTCAGTCATTAATGCAGGACGGGGAACATCGGACACATAAAAGATTCAAGAGATACGTATTAAGTTTTTTATAACTTGAAATGGACATATTTCGGAATTTCACAACTTGTCAGACTTAGGCACTACAATCAGCTCGATTGCACGCTTCAATGATCATCTCAAGACTGCCGAACTAGAAATAAACTGCAAGTTGAAAGAGGCAGTGAATTTGCTGGTGACAGTCCCCGCCAAGGACCGATGAGAAGTACAGCGAAGAAAACCTAAAATCCACTGCTACTTTGCTGCCTACATCATCTGAAAGAGGTAGTAGAATCACTTCGAAGTTCTATACTCATAGTAATGCTACACAAAGAGAATTAGCCAAAGTTGAGGTGAATTCGTAGAGGCTGAGGCAATGCTTAAAAGCTACAATATTAGCCACCTCCCGAAGTTTCTGGCAGTTTCCACCGCCTCCTGGCAGTTTCTCCTCTATTTCTGGACATATAAAGTCCGCAAGAATAACACCTGATTTAAAAACAAGAATATCCTACCACGGCTGCCCATGGGCCGGCTATTTTTTCATCTGTAAACACATCGGCTCAAACACAGCTAAATCCTGAAGTGCCTGTGTTTAGTCAAACACCAATTGTGAATATCTGATCTGAAGTCCCAGAGAATACATTTGTACATACCAATAAACCTAACCTGCATATTAAAGCATTCATTTTCTGCGTCTCATCCTACACAGCTAACGATGCTGCCTGAGCGCCATTCGTCTGATGTGATGTGTTCAATGAAAAAAGGGTTCGATTTGCAAACCATTAACAGAGATCCCTTCAATTGCGACCCTCTTGACTATCACCGTTTTGTTAACCGATTCGATAATGCATTTGATCAATCGGACGCAGACCCAAGCGAGAAGCATTCACCAAAAACCAGGTTCAACAAAGCGATTTCACTCTGTACTGGAAAAGCTCGTATCGTTCTGGAAAGTGTGCGCTTTGGTAAATAGGTTGAATATGTATATCAGGAAGCTAGAAAAATCTTTTGATATTTATGGTCGACCTGCATATGTCGTGGGAGCATTTGTCAAAGAACTAACTGCCGATCGACATATTGATACTAATGACATAACAACATTGGTTGATTCCTCGGATCAATTACTATCTGTTACCCAAATTCTATCTCAATGCTATAAATCCAGTTGATTCTACTGGTGTTCTCTACAACATTCTCAGAAGATTCCCTGTACCGTTCTTCCCGAGGTTTCTTTCACAACAAAAATAAATCATGTCACAAGGCAAAGAGCCAAAAGTTGTTGCCTTCGTTAAAGGTGAAGCTGACATTGCACGTCTGCCAATAACTCAATTTATACATGGGCTATGACAGCTTAAAACTTCCCATGTAAGGCATAAGACTGACGTCCGTGCCTTTGCCACTGATGCCACAGTCCGTGCCTTTGCCACTGATGCCACAGTTCGAAAACAGCATGTTGCAAAGACAAACATGATGGCAGAACGGTCTGCGGTCTCCTCCTGTATCCTGTGTGATGGTCAACATCCTTTCTGCCGCTGTGTAGCCTTCTGAAAAGAAAACTGCAGATGATCGCAAGAAGTTTGTTCGAGAAAAGTTTTTGTGTTTCAATTTCCTCCAATCAAGTCATCAATAACGCTCGTGCCCTTCGACACAGCGGTGTCGAATGCCTAAGTGTGACATGGCACATCACACGTTATTGCATGATGCAGTATTTGAACATGAGCAAAGTATTAACAGTGCAGTTGACATAAATGCAACTAGCACAAAATACCCCGTGCGGCTCTCTGTCATACCTATAATTGTAACCTGTCGTTTAACACAAATCGTTGTTTCTGATGCATTTCTTGATTCTGGTGCTAGCACTTCATTGTGCACAATTTGTTTAATTAACAAATTGGGTGTAAAAGGTGATCCCATTATGTGTAAAATTAAAACTGACATAGGCACAGATGATAGCCATTGCCAGTTGATTTCTGTTAACGTTAAAGGCCTTGAGCAGAATACCACAGTTTCTCTCAAAGAAATATAGGGAACTGGCCATTTTTCCTGATGTTGCTTCAAGTATGCCTATTGTTTGAAACCATTAAGCAGTGTCCTCATCTGAGGGATCTCAATTTAGCCACAATTGACTGTTCAGATGTGGATGTGCTTATTGCACAAGATTTATTTACCCTCCAATTGAACTTCGCCCATCTAGGGATGATTTTCCCTGGTGCACATTTTTCTGTTTCTGGTTACTGTATTTCTGGCCCTGACAAAACCACGAAAATAGTGCCAGATAGGTAAATCATTACTGCCAGTGTTTCTTTTGCTATTTCTGCTAATTTTTTTTGCATGAAAATTGCCACTCGTAATGAAACAAATGTAGAATCCATCATAATGTGTATTTTGAGAAATATGTATGTGGATGGAAATGATGATTCTGTTAAAAAATATATTTCTGTTGCTAAACAATTATGCCCTTTACTTGAATCCGGGTGTTTTCACCTAACCAAATTTGTTAGTAATAACAATGAAATTTGAAGCCAGATACTAGATTTAGATCTTGGTGTTTTCTCAGAATGAACGTCATTTAGGGGTAATTTGGAATATTTTATCAGATTGTATTGAAATCCGCAACCAGATCCTGCCGGAGGATCACCTGTAAATGATGACAAACTCTGCTCTCGATGGTGTAAATGGACAAGTTCACTTGCTGAGCTTGGTCATTTATTCTTTCCGAGATGCTGCAAGCCCCGTGGATTTAAACCTACTCGTACTAGTATTGCTGATGCCAGTAGTTCTGGCTATAGTGCTTGCTTATATTTCAGTTTTGAAAATGCTGAAGGCGATACACATGTATCTTTCGTGAAAGGCATTTCTAGAGTTATCCCTAAAAAAGACTGTTCCAAGACTAGAACCAACAGCTGCAGTATCAGCGACCATGCTTGTCCGTGACTCAAAGTTAGTAAAGAGTACACTACTGATTCAGTTCATTATTGGACATAAAGTAGTTCTGTTTTCCAATTTATTAATTCCACTTCTATTCGTTTTCACACCTTTGTGCACCAAAGGTTGCTGAAAATTCATGTGCTTTCACAGCCAAGTCAATGGTATTATGTGAAGTCCGCCAGAAACCCTGACATTGAATGAGATATTGGATCAGGAGGCTTGATGCCTAATAAATGGCACAAGGCCAACATATGGTTTTATGGAGCTGATTTTTTGTTGAAAAGTACTCAATCACGGCCATTCTGAACCTTTTACCTAAATCTGATTTCAATGAACCTGTTATTACGAAAGAAATTATTTCATATACTGCTTATTATTTTTCTCTGTTACATGATTTTTTGCATCGATTTTCCTCCAGGCTACTACGCACAACTGCCTGGCTCCTGAGAGTTCTTTCATTTCTTTGTTGGAAAATTGAAGGTTCTTTCTAATGATAACCATATTCTGAGATGATTAGCCATTTACCTGAGAACCCCATCATAATAACTCGAAGTAAGAGAAAACATCCATGTCCTTTGACAAAAGCTAGAGTAGGAGGACGTATAAATCTTTCTATATTGCCCGAAGGTTCCAAGAATCCACCCATTTCGCCTAGCAATCATGTTAGGCTTTTAATCGTACTACATTATCATTTGTCTGAAGGACACTGTGGTACTTTACGTGTATTATGTCACGTATCCGAGAACACATTTAGATTTTGAAGGGCCAATCTGCTATCCTTAAAGTCATAAGCAAATGTGTTTATTGCCAAAGCAGGTCTACTGCTGTAGGTTTTCAATACATGGCTGAACAGCTCGAATGTCGTGAATGGGTGGAATGTTTTCGATGATACCAGGCTAGACTATTTTGGTCCCTTAAAAGTAAAGCGCAACCGGACTGACTCAAACGCTGGGGTTGTACATTCGTGTGTTTGAAAACACGTGCAATGCATTTGGAAGTGGTAGATTCACTATAGTCTTCTGCATTTATGATGGCCTTTCACAAATTTGCAGATTTGCGAGGTTGCTCCACACATATATATTCAGACAACACTTCTACGTTTGTCGGAGCTGCAAAAGAACTTCGACTAATTGTGAAGAGCCTGATTTCTGAATCTATATGGTCTTCCTTTACTGTTAGGGGGATTCAGTGGCATTTTTCATGTACCCTCGTGAACTCTAATGGTACTGTGGAGATACTCGTCAAAAGAGTCAAACGTATTTTGTATGCTCTAAATGACAGTTCTATGTTTCGGGACAATACTCTTCTTGCTTTATTTTGTGGTATATCATGCATTCTCAATGATCGACCCTGACCCCTCTAAGTGATGACCCTGAGGATTTCAGTTGTCTTAACTCCTAACTTGATATTGTTGGGAAGGGTAGATCCATCCATTCCAAATCATACCTTTCACAAGGCTGATGACTATGCCAAAAACTGGCGTTATGTTCAGAAAAAATTGGATTTATTCTGGGACTGTTAGCTCAAAGAATATTTGCCCTTTTTACAAAAAACCCTTAAGCCAAATCTACCTGTTGGTGACATGTTATTAATGTGTATTCCAACTCCCCTACGGAAAAGTTGTCAAAAGCAATTATTAACAAAGTTTATCCTGATCGCCATGGTCTTTGTCGTTTAGAGCATGCCTGAGTGTTTTACTGTGCTATGTTCTATTTCTATGTTTCGTTCTCAATTTCTGGGTGACTCCTCATCCTTGTTATTTACATGTGGCTCGACGAAAATTGACTTTGTGATTGTGCGTATCGCGCAGGCCGGCTATGTTTCGGATGCTATGTCGAAATTATATTTTCATTGTTACCCGGTATATCTGGCAACTCTTGATGTGCTTTGACATCCATTACGTGATACCAAAATATTCCCAATTAGGGGTGTGCTTTACTGTTTTCGTCAAAGTACACGATTACAAATATGTAATAATATGTTGTACAAAAATTGAGCAAAAATATGTTACACAAATATTAGTTAGTGCCACATCAGTAAGAAGTCGCCTGAAAAAACAACTGTATGTATAAATGACTGGATATGTATGTACGACGAAAAGCAAGTAAACCTTGGATTTTTTAGAAATGTGACTGAAAAAGGGAGAACTTGTTTTTTGTTTAACAGAGAAAGGATGTAATATTAAATGCAAATGCTAGAATTATTCATTTAGGTGGAAAATCGGGTTGAAAAATACTTAACATAGTCCAGGGTAAAATTTGCGCTTGGTCTTTGTCATATAAATAAACTGGGCCACAAGAGTAGCAATATCACATTTGGTGTTGGATGCTTCCATAGCCAATTTGGTGAATAACAAACAAGATCTCTGAACAATTTTTGGGTGATTTTCCAACCCTGTGGCATATGTGCAATCCGGCACAGTCGTGTTATACCTCCTCTCTCTATAACTTGTGAGTCATTTTGTTTTGTTAATTTGCAGTGCTTCAGTCGGCAATACAAAACAAAAAGACGGAGAATGAGCAAAACCTAAAATTAAGTTTAAAAGGTTTTTACCAAGTTCAAGCACCAAAGAAGGAAGTACAAGCGAAAATAGTGATAAACAAAACCATAAAAAACCCGAGTGGTGAAAACACCATAGTGTTTACTCGGGCGTCTCGTTGAGTGTGAGAATTCGTCAAACTCTAAAAAAAGCTTGTAAAAAATACTCTTGCGTCTCGCCTTTCTGTTGATAGAAGTATGTGTTTTATGCAGAAACAAATAGGCAACAAGGTGCCGTGCCTACAATCAAACATGGATGGATTAAAATCCAACATTTAGACATGCCAATAATATCACGGTCAGAGACATACTGCACTTAACTGCAGAAATGTTTGTGTCTACAAGGTCAAATAGACAACAAGGTGCCGTGCGTACAATCAAACATGGATGGATTAAAATCCAACATTTAGACATGCGAATAATATAACGGTCAGAGACATACTGCACTTAGCCGCACGAATGTTTGTGCCGTTTTATTCATCTTGGCATCTCATGGCTTTCATAGATTTGCATCTGAATTTATTCCTGTCGATGTCATCGTATTAAAAATGGGTACATCTTGTGGACTAATCTGCGTACCCGATTCGTACTCGATTCGCCAGAAAATGATACGGGCGCTATATAGCCCCACTGAATTGAATGCCAAAATCCTCGACTCCATATATCTGCAACCTATGTGAATAGAAGTTATATTTCTGCCACACATGCTTCAGTTCACTTTTTGCCAACTTCCGAAGTATGTACAGCTTTGTTTTACTTGGCACCACACGTTCACATACAAATAAAGCTCGACATCTAAATGGAACGTGCTTTTCCAAACCAAACTTCAAAAGAGAAGCGTGGCCAGAACCACGCACGCACGACCGGCTTTTACTTCCTACGAAACTTCCTCTTCCTAATCTTGTAAATCCATACCTGGAAGGCAATATCTATAATCACATATGAATATTTTATGGGTTTATTTTGTTTATTGTATTTCTTTTGACCCAACTAACCACCGACGAAGCAAAATTTTAGTTTTTGGTGCACTTGTTTTATGTTTGGGGCCTACACCCGTCGACGTACCTTTGATGTTTACGAATATAATATATACGAATGTACCTATCACTGAAAATATGTATGATTTGCTCTTGGAAAAAGACAGCTAATTGCCACTGATGATGACCCTATTCGACAAGTGCCTTATGAAGCAACTCCTGCGTGCATTAAAACCAGGGATGCACCGATGTATCGGTATCGGCTATTTTAGCAATATCGCTATCGGCCGCGAAATAGCCGATACCTGTTAAATGTTTGGAATTTTGGATAATTCGCTCTAAACGAGGCTTCAATCAGTTTCGAAAAGACCCAACTAACGGTCACTTGAATGACAATAACCTGCTACAAAAACAGATGCATCAGTCGGTTCAGCACTGTCTTAGACATATCAAACATTATGTAATGAAGTGGATCAGTAGCTTACTCGGGGATGGACTGTTAAGTTTTTTTTCAACCGAAATTCTCTCAGAGCAGGAGATATATAATACTTGAAAATTCTCCTCAAGCGACTAAAGTACAAAAAGCTACGTGAAATGCAGTAATAAGGAAATTAAGGAAGCCCCATCCATGATAGATGTCTATCAATATGAGTTTTGAAGCCAGGTCAACACGACGAGGAAAACAGTGAGAAGGCAAGGAGTTCTTAAGTTTAGAGATCCTTGAAAAAAAGGTTCTTGCATAAAACTGTTTGTGATATTGTGGTGCCTCCACAGTTACGTACGACTTGGTAGCCAATCGTGTGGATCAGTTATAAATTTTGTTCAGAGGGACGAGGGCAGAAAATTCCCTTGAACAATGATCATTATAATATCTTTAAATTACACAAAATGACCTGACAAACTTTGCCGACCGGAAGAAAGTTTAGGGCCAATCATATTGATCACACGGCGTTGAATACGATCGAGCGTGCTGAGAACAGTGACAGCGGCACTGTCCCCAAAGTGACTGCAATACTCCATGTTGGGTCGAATCAGTGATTAGTACAAATGAAGAATGATTACGGGAGTGCGATAATGGCGTGCTTGATATAGAGAACCGACTTTCATTGAGGCTTTGTTTTGCAATACTAATAACACATTCATTCTAACTAATATCCTTAGGCAGTGTGACTCCAACGAGACGAATATTCGAGGATTCCTCCAGAACAGTACCAGATAATGAAATTGAGTGGCATGACAATACATCACCTGGATCTGAGACAAAACAAAGATTCAATCGGGGAGGAACGTGAGTCGGGCTGGTCGGGATCCTAGTCATAAATGCTACCATCTGCGTCAGTGACAAGTAATGGCCAAATTATAAGTGATGAACATCGGTATCGCCAAAAATGGTATCGGTATATCTCTGATTAAAACATGAAATCATGGTGGCTGAGATCAAAGATCTCGTTGAGTATTAGCATAATCGTGTGAGAGAACTTTTGCGAAGTTTTGAAATGTTTCCTGTGATCATGGAGATAAACGTAGTCGCAATACTCCGTTTAAACATAGAATCTGAACTACCTCCGTTCAGTCAGTCAGCCCTATCGTATGTCATGCGCGTTAATGCAGATTGTTGAAAAACCCATTGATGAAATGTTGGCTACAAGCATGTATTATGCTCCTGTATGGCTTTCTTCTAAAAGGGAGGAACTTGTCATTTCTGTGTTGACTACAGAAAGCTGAATGCAATTACAGTTACATGCTGATGCGCTTCCAAAAATTGAAACAATTCTTGCTTTTTTACATGGGGCGAAGTGGTATTTTGGTCTATCTCCTAAAGTGGCTACTGGCAGGTCCAAATTGATTCTTGTAATCGTGAAAAGACTGCATTCTTTATTCCCTCAAAGAGCATTTATATGTTCAAAGTCACTAGCACTATCACTATTAATAGTTTGTCACTATTTAATAGGGCAGCTGAGATGACCCTGAGGGATATTTTCTGGAGAAGGTGTGTTGCGCTCACGGATAATTTCATGAGGCAAAAATTCGTTCGCCTTTAGTGGCTAGAGCAAAACCCTTATCCCCGCACTTCCAAAACTTCGGACAAATTTCTGAAACACTATTAAATTTAGACTTGTTCTTTTTAAAAATTCTGAGAGACCTGCGATTTAGAATATTTTTTCTTGAGGATATTTAGAATTAAACTCCATGCGTTTAAAAAAATCCAACTTTTCCGCAGCCGGATATAATTTAAAATGTTCAATTAGTCAAATAAGCAATGCCGCTTCCGGTATTTTCTAATCAATGGCATGCACAGCCGCGGGACAAACTGCAGTAAATACGTTTATAGGGTACCTCTTAACCCCGAAGGGTGAAGATAGAGGGCGAGCTAGGGACCAAAGTTGATATTCTTTATTATACTTCAACAAAAAGAATAAATTCAGAATCTCCATACAATCTGATCAATTGATAAAAATGCACTAGCTTTTATACATTTTCTGTGACCATCCAAGTTAGCCTTAAGGCAGGATATTCTAATCACTTTTCGTCGGACGTGATCACAACATAATCGTCGTACATGTCGACGAGGCAATTAACCGGACAATCTAAACTATAATTTCTTTCAATTTTCTTTAAAGGGTTCTCGGAGTGCTAATCATAATTGTTTATGACTCTCACTGCGATACTGGCCGATTTGCCTTAAAGGGACAAAGGTCCCGAATTAGAGTTATAATTCTGGGTGTAAAAAGATTAAAACTTGTTTTGGAGCTATCATAGCCGGTTTTAATTGCTTATAATAAAACTTTTTTCTAATTTTGCTGATCATGCGTTGGACGCATGATGCTCGAACTTAATTAACCTGATATATTGAATGCCAAATTCTCCTAGTGGTCATGATTTTGGACCATGGTTCCTACAACGTCATACTGTGCAATCAGCAAAAAATTGGTTATAATAATTTTTCTCACCGAAGATAGCTGACTAGTCAGAAAAAGTCACAGGAATGTCGGGCATGAAATCCAAATGGAGTTATATGAAAACAAATTAATCAAACAATTCTATACTTCTTTTCGACGAGTGTAACGTTTTGAATCCAATGATTCGAGAGAGAACAGGTTTGTTATGAACAATGTTTATATTTTTCCAGAAATATTTGCGCAGATTTGCAATTTGAGTATTTGTGTTTCAAATACCTCCTTTATCTCAATTTTGCCAACTCGGTTTTGATATTTTTGCAGTCATTTTGAGCTTCTTTGAACAGTTTTTTTATATGTTACGCTTACGTAACTGTGGTAGCTTTGAAACTGATTTGAAACGATCTCTAATAACAATGGCAGATGCATCTTCCGCACAAAATCCACGGAGCTGAGCGGAGTTTCATGCGATAGGATTGAAAAATATTCGATATCTTGTTTTTAATTTTACTGGTTTACTGGATTTCCCATGTTTTATTTGTTTCCGTGCGTTTGTTATAGTGTATTTCTTTCCGGATCCGGTAAAAAACAGCGATATCCGACAAAGCGGACAGGATTAGCTTTGGATTAATGTGCTGATTTGCCATTATGCATTCGTAAAAATTGACATAACGGTTGCCAATCTATCTCAGGTGTTTATGATATCAGACAGAGAGAGAAAGAGATTTATTAAAATTTTGTCTACCAATAAACGAGTTAGCAATTTGAAAAAAAAAATAATATCATCACAGAAAATTTGTTTGTTTGCTATGGACTGGGCCAAAACGTTACAACATAGAAGTCAATCGTCCCCCAATTCGCTGATATGTTACTGGATTGTATAGACTGAGTACAGTGGCGAATAATAGATTGGATTGACATAGATAGCGTAAAGTAAAATACTTGAAATATTGAGTTTTAATTCTAAATCTCCTCGAAAAAAATATTCTAAATCGCAAGTCTCTCAGAATTTTTAAAGAGAACAAGCCTAAATTTGATACTGTTCAGAAATTTGTCCGAAGTCTTGGAAGTGCGAGAGGATAAGGGTTTTGCTCTAGCCACTATAGGCGAACGAATTTTTTGCCTCATGAAATTATCCGTGAACGCAACACACCTTCTTCGAAAAATATCACTCAGGGTCATCCCAACTGCCCTATATTAAATAGTGACAACCTATTATGGAGACCAAAACTAGTGACTTTGAACATATAAATGCTCTTTGAGGGAATAAAAAATGCAGTTTTTTCACGATGACAAGAATCAATTTGGGGCTGCCAGTATCCACTTTAGGAGATAGATCAAAAATCCACTTCACTCCGTGTAAAAAATGCAAGAATTGTTTCAATTGGTGGAAGCGCATCAGCATGTAACAGTAATTGCATTCAACTTTCTGTAGTCAACACAGAAATGACAAGTTCCTCCTCCCTTTCAGACGCAAGGCATACAGAAGAATAATACATACTTGTAGCCAACATTTCATTAATGGGTTTTTTCAGTAATCTGCCTTTTCGCGCATGACATACGATAAGGCAATTGATTCCCAGACTGAACGAAAATAGTTCAGATTCTATGATTTAAACGGAGTAGTGCGACCAAGTTTATCCCCAGGATCACAGAAAACATTTCGAAATTTCGCAAAAGTTCTCTCACACGATTAGGCTAATATCCAACGAGATCTTTGGTCCCAGCCACCGTGATTTCATGTTTTAATCAGAGATATACCGATACCATTTTTGCCGATACCGACGTTCATCACAAATGCCTTCGAATACGCTCGAAGTACATCCTTTAAGTTAACTTTTTTTTTACGAAAATTTCAGTAAACTTTTCTGTAAAAGAACTAATAGCAAAGAAACACAACCATAGTGGATGAAATGTACTTGAAGCAACAACACGGGATTCAAAAACTATTTGTAGAACAAGGAATATTAGAGAATTTCATACAAATAGAAATATTCAAAAACAACATCCAATATTAACGTCAGCATTGAGACACCCAATGGGGAACAACATTTAAATATATTAAATCCAGACAAAATAAAAATGCTTGATTGGGAAAAATTTTCCATCACCTGCGTATCTGTGGTTGCGGATGTCGCTTAGACATCAAGGTTATTCCTTTCTTCGTATACCGATCCTCCTCAACCCAAGATTGTTCTGTCATGGACGACATCTCTTTGCAGATGAGGACACTGCTCAATGGTTTCAACAGTGGGGATACTTGAAGCAACATCAGGAAAATGGTCAGTTGCATATATTTCTTTGAGAGAAACTGCGGTATTCTGCTCAAGGCCTTTAACGTTAACAGAAATCAACTGGCAATGGCTATCATCTGTGCCTATGGCTGTTATAATTTTACACGTAATGGGATCACCCTTTACACCCAATTTGTTAATTAAATGAATTGTGCACAGTGAAGTGCTAGCATCAGAATCAAGAAATGCATCAGAAACAACGATTTGTGTTTTAGGACAGGTTACAATTATAGGTATGATAGAGAGCCGCACAGAGCATTTTGTGGTAGTTGCATTTATTTCAACTGCACTGTTAATACTTTGCTCATGTTCAAATACATCATGCAATAACATAACTTGATTGGAGGCAATTGAAACACAAAGACTTTTCTCGAACAAACTTCTTGCGATCATCTGCAGTTTTCTTTTCGTAGGATGATGACCATCACACAGGATACAGGAGGAGACAGCAGACCGTTCTGCCGTCAAGTTTGTCTTTGCATCATGCTGGTTTCCAACTGTGGCATCAGTGACAGAGGCACGGACATCATCCTTATGGCCTACATGGGAAGTTTTGAGCTTACATAGGCCATGTATAAATTGAGTTATGGGCAGACGTTCAATGTCAGCTTCACCTTTAACAAAGGCAACAAATTTTGGCTCTTTACCCTGTGACATGATTTATTTTTGTTGTGAAAGAAACCTCACGAAGAACGGTACAGAGAATCTTCTGAGAATGTTGTAGAGAACACCAGTAGAATCAACTGGATTTATAGCATTGAGATAGAATTTGGGTAACAGATAGTAATTGATCCGAGGAATCAACCAATGTTGTTATGTCATTAGTATCAATATGTCGATCGGCAGTTAGTTCTTTGACAAATGCTCCCACGACATATGCATGTCGACCATAAATATCGAAAAACTTTTCTAGCTTCCTGATATACATGTTCAACCTGTTTACCAAAGCGCACACTTTCCAGAGCGATACAAGCTTTTCCAGTACAGAATGAAATCGGTTTGTTGAACCTGGTTTTGGTGAATGCTTCTCGCTTGGGTCTGCGTCTGATTGATCAAATGCATTATCGAATCGGTTAACAAAACAGTGATAGTCAAGAGGGTCGCCATTGAAGGAATCTATGTTAATGGTTTGCAAATCAAACCCTTTTTTCATTGAACCCATCACACCAGACCAATAGTGCTCAGGCAGCATCGTTAGCTGTGTAGGACGAGACGCAGAAAATGAATGCTTTAATATGCAGGTTAGGTTTATTGGCATGTACAACTATATTCTCTGGTACTTCAGATCGGATATTCACAATTGGTGTTTGACTAAACACAGGCACTTCAGGAATTAGCTGTGTTTGAGCCGATGTGTTCACAGATGAAAAAATAGCCGGCGCATGGGCAACTGTGGTAGGATATTCTCGTTTTAAATCAGGTTATATTCTTGCAGACTTCATATGTCGAGAAATAGAGGAGAAACTGCCAGGAGGTGGTGAAAACTGCCAGCAACTTCGGGAGGTGGCTATTATTGTATCTTTTAAGCATTGCCTCGGTCTCTACGAATTCACCTCAACTTTGGCTTATACTGTTTGTGTAGCATTACTATGAGTAGGGAATTTCGATGTGATCCTACTACCTCTTTCAGATGATGTAGGCTGCGAAGTAGCAGCGGATTTCAGGTTTTCTTCGCTGTACTTCTCATATTCAGTGTCAACAATTATCTTTCGTCTCTGCCACGTTCTAGGGCCTTGTCTATCCTTGACTGTAAATCCATAAACTCTTCATTGTCATGGAATGACTGCAGCATAGCACAAAGTCTAAATATTCCAGTGGTATATTCTTGAAATGTACAATCAAAAAGGTCCTTGGCAGCGACTGTCACCAGCAAATTCATTGCCTCTTTCAACTTGCGGTTTATTTTGAGTTCGGCAGTCTCGAGGTGGGCATTGAAGTGTGAAATCGAGCTGTCGATTGTAGTGGCTAAGTCTGACAAGTTGTGAAATTCCGAAATAAGTCCATTTCAAGTTATAAAAACTTAATACGTATCTCTTGAATCTTTTCTGTGCGCGATGTTCCCTGTCTTGATTTAATGACTGACGTATTCTAGTATCCCGTATTTCGGCAATCACGATATCCCAAATAGAGCTTAATCAATTTACACGGATGACAAAGAATAAAGTGGCAGGACACCTTTGTTGCATTTGAAATGTGTAGATTCAAGCTATCGAAACCAATTACTAATCAACTCATTCGAGAGATACTCGCTATCCTAATTAAACAATAATACAATATTAATAGATGAACAATACAATTCAACACAGGGGAAATCTGCATACTAGCTACTACAGCCTTCTGAACAAAGCCAAAAATAAAGCTTAGTCAGACGCTACAACATGACCCAATACTTTTCGATACTTCCAAATATGGAATGCAGGTAAAATTAAAACATCGCATGATGGGGGGGGGGGGGGGGGGGGGGGGCAGATGGCAGATATAACAGTGAAAATATAATTTTAACAATAGTTACTATAATATACCAACTATTTTTTTTTTGACGTATCATCCGACACTGTCATTCCTGGTCAATATTAGTCTCATTGGACTCACACTTTCTAAGGACATGAGTTGGACTGAATGTGTCACTAGTATTCATATTGCTAAACAAGTCTAAATGAAAGTCGGTTCTCTATATCGAGCTAGCCATTATCGCACTCCCGGAATCATTCTTCATTTGTACAACTCACTGATTCAACCCTGCTGGAGCATTGCTGCCTCATTTGGTACAGCGCCGCTGACCGTGTTCAACGGCGTGTGATCAATATGATTGGCCCGCCATTCAAGTGGCCGTTAGTTGGATCTTTTAGGAACTTTTTTAGGCCTCAGAGCGAACTACCCAAAATTTCAGACATTTAAAAGGTACCGGCTATTTTGCGGCCGATACTGATACCTCCAGTATAGCCGATACGGTACATCCCTAGTTTTTATGCACTCAGAAGGTGCTTCATAAGGCCTTTGTGGAATAGGATCATCATCAGTGGCATTTAGTTGGCTCCAGCCCAGAGCGAATCAGACCAATTAAAACCACCTGGGACCGGATCATAGAAAATCCTGCGAGTCGTAACTAAGGTCAAGAAAAACCATTACGAACAATGATATCGTGGAAACATTTCACAAAACTCGCTTTGCTGGATTCCTACGAAACGGTTCCCGCCATTTCATATTAGAGAGAATCGCGTCATTTGCGTAAACACACGAACTGGAGGTATCATAGAAGCCGAATTCGGTGATTTCGTTCCTCGTGAAGCTCGTGATAAGCGCGAAGGTGTCTCAACGCCTTGCGAAATCGGGTCTAGTGAAGTTTAGTACCATATTTCCGAATGTCATTAAAATAAAAACTGGCAGAATATTCTCATCCTAACAAGGGGGCGCCAATGCTGCAAGCATCTGGCATTGTCTCCCCTGTAAGGATGAGTCGCTTGCAACATGGGATTTTTATGATAATCGTATATATGGTACTAAACTTCATCAGACCCGCGAAATCGACCGGTATTGGAATTTTGTAGCGTTGACTGGTAAAACGGAACGAGGAAATGTACGGTGGGTACCGGTATACAGTATAGAATAGGTACCGTACAGGCTAACATGCGGGTCGTTATCAGTTTACAGGGCAGAGTGAAATGTAAAGGGGACTGGCAGGTAGTCTTGACCTTTTGACTAATAGCCTGAATCCAAATTTAGGCCAACGGTAAATGTTTTCTAGCATCTATAGGCTGTAGTGGAGAGCTTCCAATCTGATGATTTCGTTAACACATTTTTTGCCTTTTCCAGTTTTTTATTTTCTAGTATTCAGCAATGTCTGTTTATTTTGCACGTGTTGACGGTACTCATGATAAAACTGTACCTACCACGCGTGAGACTTGCCAGACAACATACCTACTTTTGGCAGAATATAGGCTTCCCCGCAATGTTATCATCAAAATTTGCAAATTGCTTGAACCAAGGTTAAAAAGAAAAACCGAACGATCAAATGCTCTCTCAGTTGAGGAACAAGTACTGCTTTGTTTGAAAATTCTTGCTTCTGGTAGCTTTCAAAATAGTGGGACGGAGAACATGAATGTGGCATAGTCAACTGTGAGTGCAGTTTTCATGCAATTCCTAGATGCTTTAGCAGGAAAGATTTTATAACTGTTCCTGAGGATTTGCATACTACAGCAGCAAAATTCCATCTCATAAAAGGATTTCCTGGTGATGTCGGTGCCATTGATGGCACGCATATTCCATTAATAGCTCCTGACTACAATGAACATTTTTATATGTGTCGGAAAGGACTCCATTCGATTAACGTTCAAGTAAGTTCGAACGGGACTGCAGAGTAGGCCACCATAGTCCGTATAAAACTTCCAGAATATACAAGTTGTACTTGGTCGGGAATAAAAAACGTGACCAAAGTTGGTTGAAATACAAAACCATGTATTGAAAAAATTCATAAGTATAAGATCTTCCACTTTATTCGATTTGCAATTCACGATTATCGCAGATAAAATGATTCATCTTTTTCTGCTTCAACAGTTAGATATTAAAAGTATATATTTTAAAGAGTAAAAAGTATTTTTTATGCAATTATGAGGAAATATGTCATTGTTTGTTTAAAATAAAACCTTTGATTTGTATATTCAATTTTTTTCTGAGAAATTATTAGATTCTAAAATCCAAAATTCTTTGATTGTGGCAACTTGTAGCTGTATTGAAGCAAGCTAGGAAAAGGTACAATAAGTTTCCAGACGTATTTTTTATGAATAACATTTGTTTTTCGAAAAATTATATTATTATGTCATTCTGTATCACCGCACTTCCGTTTAGCACAGGTCATTTCTACAATGTTCTCCACTTCAAAGTGCAGTTGCAGGTACTCCTTTGGTCTTGCATGAATCAAATATCAATAATAAAATATAAAATGTATACAGTCTTTAGTTGAAGTATTTATTGATCATTTCATTTACAGGCTACTGGTGATGCAAATTTGGTATTTTGGGATGTTGTCGCGAAATGGCCGGGATCGACTCATGATTCTTTTATTCTGGGGCACAGTGAGATTTTTGATAATGGCGAATTTGGGAATTTTCTGACACCAATACTGCAATCGAGTAGTGCAGATGAAGATTTGTATAATAAAGCCCATAAAGAGACTAGAGTTGTTATTGAAAGGTAAGCAAAGAGTGATTGTATTTATTTCATTGAACAGTCAGTGTATGCTTACTCCATCATCGCCTTCAGAACCTGTTTTCAACTGCAAATAGATAGATTTCACTGCAAATTGAAACTGATTTAATGGCCTAATACAATCAGATTCAGGGGTATCGTTTAGTGAACTGTAAAATCTTCTCCCTCGTTTACTCGCGATTTCGGATCTGTATGTGACTGTTACCACAAGAATACTTGAATGAGATAGTATCAAAGTCAAGAACAGAAATACCATGATCCCTTTCCACAAAATTACAAGTATATTTGTAATCTTTCGCTAGGTCGTAGCGTAACTTATTCAGACAAAACAAGATATGTCCACCTAATTAGAAGAAAAATAAATATGGGACGCATTAGGTAAAATTACATCGGTGGAATAAAATTTAGTTTTGTAATTATGTGGAGATCATGTTATTTCTAATAAGATTACTCTGGAATTCCCTTGGTTATATTTGAGCAAACTAAAGTTATTTCACACATTTATGGGTTAGACAAAGTACCTGACGTTTGTTTCACCAATTCTGTAGACATTTCGTAAAGCTGATTGTTATCACTGAATTTTCGTTCTTTTACAACAGTTTCCATACTTGTTTCCGAGGACAGCAAACAATTTTCATGAAAAAAAAATTCACCTAACAGGCTATTTCTGTACATTAAACCTTGAAAAGCCTAAAATCCTAGTAATCGTGCTATAAATAAAATTATAAAAAATTATGGGATTTTGCTTATCAGAATAGTTTTGTTAAATATAGTTTGTAAAAGTTGTTGATTTCATCTCTTGCATCATAGGGCATTTGGTGTTTTGAAGCAGCGGTGGCGAATTTTGGATCATACTGGTGGTACTATATGTTACGATCTGCTCTACCATGACCAGGATTCAGACGTTCTGAATAACGAACGGTCCATGCTCCAGTGCTATGGAGGTTCGAAGAAACATTGTGGCAACCATATTACAATTTGAAAATTTTCGCCAAGAATCGCCTTCTTATTAAGCTTCTTCCTGTAGTAATTATGTTTGGCAAAATAGAATTGATTTGGAACGAGCAGTTTAGCAATGAATTTATATTATCCTAGTATTTTGTGTGTCCATCCCGTAAGCAGTTATGTAGCCGAGCCATCCTCAGCAAATAATAGTAGTTCACTGGGTAACTTTAGCCTTGAGCTAACCGAGGGAAACAACAAGTCTCATTTCAATGTTGTATCTTCAACTATCGTGGGAATATTATGAAAAAGAAACCATATTATTCAAGCAATGAAAAACTAATAATGAGATTAGCTTACAAAAAATACAAACGCTGCAGTGACTCTAATAAGTTTTTTTTATAAAGTTGGCCCCGTTTGTTGCGCTGCTTCTGGCCTTGCTGAGAGCAAATTTCTGTTAAAAAGGTCACAGAATTGAATAGAATATTTGGATCAATACCTGGTGATGTATGGATACTAAAAAATGAGTTTGTTTTTACTAGGAGAGATGAGGCTTCCAAGCAAAAACAGATTAAACATTATATTAGTTTACCTACTTTAAAACTTCAATTTTGTCTGTTTACCTGTAACTAATCAAAACAATCCGAATAGTGAAATTTAGTATGACAGTACAGTTTTGAATGTTTCCATCTTAAGAGTGCAGTTGCTTATATTTTGTAGCAGCTCTTTGTCATTTGTTTTTGGGTGTTTTAGGAGCAGAGCGATTGTCCTATAACTTTTAAAAATTTTTTAAAGTATCAGTGATATATGTCATTTTGTGGTCGATACTTACCTATCCAAAAAAAAAAAAACATCGGACAAGTACTAAAAAACTTTTCTATTTCAATGTTTATTTCGGATCTCTTAAAAAAAATTAGAATTGAATCAAAGCTCTGTGACAAAAAAACAATTTTCCAGAAAATTAGCTTTAATAAAAAACATCTTTCCAGGAAATTGTCAAACCCAATAATTTATGAATTCCTGAATATAATATTTTGGACATTATTTAGTTTCCAAAATGTTGACAAGTTTTTTGAGCGATTCTGAAATACTCTCTCAACACGACTGCATAGTCCTTTCTGAACTTCTGAAGATATCTTCGCTTCCCTTTCTCTTTCTTCCTGAATCAGAGCTGCAAATATAGGATTGAATTATGTTGTTTTAGCAACTAGAGATAAAAACAAAAATGAAATATGGACATTTGCAGTACAGAGTTGAAGTGGATTTGATAGTTTCAAGATTTCATTGTAACAATGTTAAAAATGTGAAAACGCAATGACAATATGATAAGATATGCTTAAAATGAATTATTTACTCGTTAAGTTAAAAGATATACAGCCAGCGAGATCAATGTGTCAGTGCATTATTTTTTGTTTTTTTGAATGCTTTATCGGCAAATTAACTTATTTTGCTTCCCTGTATGCTGCAAGACATATCTCAAATATGTTATCATCTGGTGACGATCATTAATTGTTCACGCATACGTATGTGATTCGAACATCTGAATATTCTCGAATCCTAAATATAGTTACTTTTGCTTCACTAATATTATAAATTGATTCAAATTTTTCATATATATATATTATATATATATATATATATATATATATATATATATATATATATAGATCTTTAATCTACGATGTCAACACGATAACCACTAAACCATCGATCTGGGAACGATAGCGCAAGTTGGGCAATGTTTTATTAAGCTAATTTCGTTGAGAAATAGAACACGGACGGTTTTTTTTGGTCCAATGATGATCGTTTTTGTTCAAATAAAAAAGAGAAAAAAGAGAATTGTGTTGGATGTTCAGATTTTGTTTATCAACATGAAATTTGTAAAATAAGGTTTTACGCAACAATGTGTATGTTATAACATTTGATGCCTATCATAGGAAAAAAATAAATATTGGAAAGTCGCACCATCAAAATTTC
Organism: Styela plicata; assembly: GCA_963675895.2. NCBI lineage: Eukaryota > Metazoa > Chordata > Ascidiacea > Stolidobranchia > Styelidae > Styela > Styela plicata. The sequence goes on from OZ023153.1 coordinate 16,295,281, forward strand.
TATAAAAAAAAATCCGTAATTTGAATATTGGCAAATTACCGAATCGTTCTCTTCACTATTAAGTGGCTGTTAGATGGTTCCTTTATACACAGCTTTCGGCCTTGCTCAGGGTGAATTTCAATAAAAAGGCATATACACTACTGCGACAGGTAAGGTTTTGGGGTGGAGTGAGGCTGGGCGTCATCTAGTTAAGGCAGCTTTGGGGTGGTTAGGTAGGTTGTAATTAGGCCAGGTAGCTGGGCGTCGCGCTGAGCCCATCTTCATTCAATACTACTACTTCTGATCTTCTATAAGTGGCAGTCGATTATAGGGGTTTTTCATTATGATTCCCTCAGTTTAAAGCAAAAATCTGCATTCTGAAAAGCAAGACAACTTTAATTCCAGTGAAATTATGACCCTTTCCCCTTTTTTGTTAGTTTGTGAGATGCAGTGTTTTCAATTTTTATCGAAGGATGTTGTATGGGGTTTTTCACACTTTATATACACAATTAGCTAATGATCGACATGTAGTCAGCCAACTATGTGCTTTGTAGCAAATAATTCATTCATTTATATCCACCAATATTTTCGATATCAGACAACAAAGATTTACCAAAAACAGCTTTCTGTTTTTTTTTCTCTATATTGCAGCGCATTCGTATATTTCTTGCTAAAAGACCAAAAATTGTTTTTCAGAATTGTCTGTTGCCTTTCGAACAAATAGGTAATTTTATCAACTTTATCGTTACGCAGGCTTTGTTATAAATTTTATGGGTGTGCTTTTACGAACATTTAATTTAAAAAAAAATCTTAAATTTTATCATTTTGTACCAAATCTTCATGAAGTTGAGGTGATTCACAAAATTTACTGAAAAAAAATCTAATGAATAGCCAATTTTTTCGATATGATGATGACCAAAAATATCTTTACAACTCCAAAACCTATGTAAAATCTCAATATTTAACAAGAAATTTATGCTAAAATCTTTTCTAGATCTGTGAAATTCTTCCTCCTACATTTGCCGGCTGAATATCAGGATCAGGGTTGTGGTTAGTAGTGCGCTAATTAGTTTTTTGGAAGATGCTGTACCCCGCGTTGCTCGAAGCAAATTTAATTGAAAATTATTGGCAACAGTTAGATGGTAGACACAGCTTTTGGCCTTGCTCAGAGTGAATTTCAATAAAAAGGCATATACACCAGTGCGACTGGGGCATTATGAATATAAAATTTCTTTATGCGCTAGAAGAAAACACGTTCTTTGATAGCCGTATAAACACTTCCATACTCTTTAATAATGTTTCATCTGTTCGGCATGTTCCAGTTTTTTGATATGGTTTTTAGCAAACCAGAAGCATTGACTTAAAGCGTGTTATTACCCGCCGATCCGCCCGCCAGCACCGGTACTGTATTGTTCTGTACTCATCTATGTTGCCTATGCATGGTTTAATACCATTTGCCTCACATCAACGACGATCCAACAGATCGAATTTTTTTCTAACCGGGACAGCATAGCGAACAAATAATGATGTTAAATGACTCTTTCGTAATAAATGAAAATTCTATGAAAATGAGATCCTTGAATTCAAATAACTTCTCAAGCCTCACGTTAGGGCAATTGTTATGCCTAGAAATGGAATCAACCGAACGAGACATTTTTCGAGTGACATTATTATTCCACGCAGAAGGCGTGTGTAAATGGTGCAATATTTTTTATTATCAAGGGCGGAAGCAGTGTCAAGAGGGGAACAACTAACGATCATTCAATAGCAAAGACCTATTGCAATATGTAATACCAGTAACTGCACTCTAAACGACAAAAACTTTCAAAAGGAGCTCAACTACTGTGACAAAGTGCAGTGGGTGGTATCTTCCCATGGGCGATGGTAAATGAACATACAGTAGATTCGCTTGAAGATATTGAAGAAAATGCTTAAATATATCATTGTATGGACTGGTATGAAACACGCGGTAAGTTGTCCTAATTGCGTCATCTCGCTATTCAAAGTGTTTTTTTGTGTTCAGGTATTAAGATCCGCACGTTTTGATGGCTCAGTCGGTTATGCGCGAGCGTATAGACCCGAAGATCAATGAATGGTTCGATGCTTGATTTTTCCGCCAAGCTTGTCTCTCAGCAAGCCATATCGCGGTTATCTATACCACATAATGAATACACAGTCAAAGCTTAATCCCCAGCAGTTATTCAAACTACGGATTTTTATAGAAATTTCGACGATGCGGTTCTCAAATATTTATTTTTATTTAGGATGGGCATCAAATGTTATAACATACACATTGTTATGTAAAACTTTATTTTAAAAATTTCATGTTTATAAACAAAATCTAAACATCCAACATCATTCCTTTTTTCTCTATTATTTGAACAAACGCGATTATCATTGGGCCAAAAAACCGTTCGTGGACTATTGCTCAACGAAATTAGCTTTATAAAACATTGTCCAACTTGCGCAATCGTTCCCAGGTTGAAGATCTCGGGTTTAGGACTTGACAAGACCGGATTGTTAATCCAGGCCCTCCCATCTACCCATGGGTGTGATAAAATCGGATGGAGGTTTTGGCATTACGTTTATCTCATTTTTCCTGTACATGGACCTGGTTGGTGGAGAAAGCCGCGGTGCTCACGTGAACCATTGTGCCGTGAAGATGCACCCAGCAGATCTCTCACATATAATTATCCTTAGCGTTATTCTAGCCTTTGTCAGGACGATAGAAGATGCGAAAGCACGAAGCGCATTCTCAACGCTATACCAATTGTGCTCACCGGACACCAGATTCTATTCAAACCTTTTGTTTCAAAAGAAAGCAGCTGAAATGAGGTCTGGAAAAGATATAGATATGCCCGTGGATCTTTAACGTGCTCATTTTCTCTACGATTATTACGATTACCGTGATAACTATGCTGATTGGAAAAGTATTGCGAACGTCGTTAAAGAAGATCCATCGGTGAAATATCAGGGGATAACCAATGACGAGCCATCAATGATTAGGAATGGCGTTGTCTGTGAAATATAGAATATTTCCATAAGGAAAAGAATTGTCTAAACATCTTTTGTTAAGAATGCGTCTCTGATGGACACATCAATAAGACACGGTCAATCTGTGGTGCACGCTTGAAAAAAAATTGTGACTGGTTTAAAAACTAGACAGTTTCGTGAACTCTACAGAAGATTTAAAAAAAAAATGATTGAGAAATAAGTCTTGTTTTCTCCCTTTGAGAAAATAGAGCAATAAATTTGCATTAATTTGCAATATCTAGTGCATAATTTCGAAATTTTTTTTTTTTTTTTATTTCTATTGAAATTCACTCTGAGCAAGCAGTGCCTCAAAAGGACCTGCACTATAAAACTGAAAACATCCCAAATGGAACTAAACCGCAATGAAAAAGTGCAGTTAGTGATATCTGCCTTTGGCTATGTAAAAAAAAACACACCACTGGTACAGTGTCCTTGTTGAAAAAATATTAATACCAATACCGATTAAGCCGATTTTCGATTTTTATTTCAATATCACCGAGCGATTTTATTGTCAAGATACTACAATGTTTGCTACTGTGCAGATGCTGGCTTTAAAATTGTATTAAACCAATTTTTCTTACGGGAGTTCGCTCTAAGGAAAGTCGAAAGCAGAGCCAATGCTTTTCGTATTGGAGTTCAGGATTTCGCTTTTTATTTTGTTTTAGTATATTTGTGTACGGAATATACATTATCAATATTCGGAATAAAATTGTCTTCTCAAGCAAGCAATTTCATCTGCATTCTCTTATGTGATATTTCATAAACGTGTCGTTCATTTACTGTATTGTTCTGTACTTATCTTTGTTACCTATGCATGGTTTAATACCATTTGTCTCACATCAACGACGACCCAACAGATCGAATTTTTTCTAACCGGGACAGCATAGCGAACAAATAATGATATTAAATGATTCTTTCGTAATAAATAAAAATTCTATGAATCCTCGAATTCAAATAACTTCTCAAGTCTCATGTTAGGGGAATTGTTATGCCTAGAAATGGAATCAACCGAACGAGACATTTTTCGATTATATTTAATAAAATGAATTGTAGCAGGAACTATAGGAAATGCCGTGCTGAGAACTAAGGAATCATCATCTCTGAAAGATAGTAATTATAACTATTAGAGATGGCCCACACAACGTGCATATGCGCTATATGTATGTGGTAGTAAATGTAAAAGCAACTGTTTTATTACGTAACAATGAAACTCTTTATGAATTTTCTACTTGTTCAGAATTTTTCAGTCCTGATCCATGTCGGTCTCGCATCAAACAGCCCAATTGTTCTGAAAAATGTTTATAGCGGGTATGCATGCTTCGCGCGAACAATCTTTTTTGCATCTTGAATTTTATTAAATAAAATCCGTCATTCAACTGTCGTTATTTTCGACTATATATGCTCTTTTTGATGCGGTAAAAGGGTATTAGAGGTCACGTTAGTTGCGTAGCCACAAACATTTCCCCGTCTATTTGCACGCAGTCTTTAAACCCCTGTATGAACGCAGCATCAATCAGTATATATTTTATATATATATATATATATTACTCTAATCACTAACCTCTTCTAATTGAGCTGAATAATACAACTTCCTTTTCAACTTTATTTCAAAGTCTCTGATGATGGAAATAACTTTCCAATCAGAAAAATTTCGTCAAAACCTTTTTTGCCAACCATGTGTCACTGATGGATCGCGATGAGACGCGGTCCAACTGTGGCTCATGCTTGACAAAATAATTTTTTTTCATTGGGATACAATAATAGCATATTTTTCACATAGCCATTTTTGACGAGGATCACCCCGACGAATCAGACCCAGTACCACCTGCTACTCATAGACTAACAGGGTTACAGTTTTTGGAAAGATTCAATTCAATTCAAAGATTCACCGACTTGGCTTAGCCTACCTAAGGTATTACACCCTGGGTTGAGTGGTGGACATGGATTAAAGAGTCTAACAAACCGGGATACGGACCCGAGATCTTCAATCTGCGATGCGAAATGATAACCACTAGCCCATAGCGCCCACAAGAGTTTTTGAGAATTCACATGTTTGCCGTAGTTTTTACCTTCAAGTTAATTAGCTTTTGCACAGTCGAACTTTTTATACATAAACTAGATATAACTGCAGAAGAAAAATTTAGTTGCAGTTTAGATAATGGAAATTCAAAAATAATTTTCGTTTACTTATTTTCTTTATACAGTCACATATAGATTCTAAAAGAAAGATTAACTAAGATTTAAATACTTGCTTTCCAAGAATCGTAGAATTATACCATAATTAATTTTAAAAAATATATATATGTACTCATGCTTTATATATTTTCTTGTTTTGGAACTATTAAAAATTTTGCTAACTGGTTGGTCTGGATGTTCATCCAAGGTTTTTAACACAAATTATTTATTCATGCGGGTACAGGTAATTTTATTTATCCATACACAGGAATAAATACTGATTATTGTGTGTGTTATTTTTTTTTTTTTTCCCGAACGTGAAATATTGCTGTAAATTACATCAAAACTTTTGCGCCTTCAAGGCAATAATTTTTTTTTAATACAGCAAATAAGTACAGCAAAAAGAAGTGATAGATGGTTTTTCTCTATCGCCCAGGGCAGATATGGGCGGTTCAATTTCGGTTTTTCAATTTCGTTTGGCAAAAAGTTATTCAAAACAACTTGACAGAAAAAAATACTATGCTATTTGCTATTTCTGTCCAACTTCCAAAGTATTCACTTGGAGAGGGTCACATACATGACTTGGGCATTTTAAACCACCCAAAAATGTACAAAAAGTTTTTGGCCAACCGACCAGGTTATTCCATCCAATCAGTCCAGCAAAAATGTATAAATATTTCAAAAAAAGTTGGGAGCTTTTTTGCTATTGGGTTGTTGTTGGTTCCGATATGGATGCCACTTTCCGTGCAAAGACGTTTGCTTTTTTTCTTCTATTTGCAGACCCATACAAATTTTTTTTTTTTTCAATTCAAAATATCACTTCAGGGATCATTACGTTCTTTAAGGATTTTTAAATCACCTAAAATCAGTACAAACAAGCGTCTGGCCAATAGATCATGCTAATCCTATCATTCTGTCCTGAAAAAACCTTCTACCCCATCCATTGCAAAGTATACGAATTTAAAACGAATTTATTTAAAAAAAAAAAATTAATTACAACACCCAAATTCTTTACAGTATCCTGAAAACGAAATTATTAGTGTCATAATAGTGACGTAGTGGGAGCACAAACACACGCCAAAACGTAGACGCACGGAAATTGGACGAAAAGATTCGCGTTTCGAATTGCGACACCAAATATTTTAAGCACCATGGAAGTTCAAAAGCTTACTTACTAGTGTCGTAATAGCTACGTAGTAGGAGCGCAAAAACGGTAACGTGGACGCACGCAAGTTCAACGCAAAAGGGCCTATTCAGGCCTATATTATTCAGCGCCTATTAGCAACGTTGCGTGGACGTAGCAGAAAAGCTAAAACGCACGCCGTATCGTAGACGCAAATTCGACGGTAAGACCCAAACATTTGAGTTCGACGTAAAGTGGACCGCGTGATAATGGCGCAAACAAGCAGTATTGAAAGCCTTTGGGAAATGAGGAAATCAAGTGTAAATAAAGAAGCTTAATCATAAATTGAAATTTGAATAGAATTTGAATTTTGAAAGAACGTATTCTTTAAGAATATGATAAAATCGAATTGAGCCGGAGTTTCCAGCAGACCAACGGAGGTAATACTTCCCAGTCAGAAATTATCTCAGTTGAACAATAATCAAATCAAAATTTCAGTTGTTCGACTGATAATAATTTTTTTCTTCCGACTGGGAACCGACTTCCTGCCGTTACAGATTTACGTAGGTTCTGCATCGCGTTATAGGTAACAAAAGTCACACTATAACGCCCTACAACCTTTCTAGAATTAAGTAAAGCCGCGCGGCTCCCTATTGCGCAGTGTATATTTGTGTGTGTGTGTGTGTGTGTGTGGAAGTGTGTGTTGTCATGTTTGCAGTTGTCTTCGGGCCCATCATCGCAGCTGAGAAAGTCTGGAAAATAACTGATAATATGTGATTAATATGTTCAAAAATGAAAAATAAAACAAATGCATAATATAGAAAGAAATCACCGGGTTTTTGTTTAGCTTCATCGTTGTTGATCCACGGTTGTTAATCCTAATCCACGGTTGCTGGTCCACGGTTGCTGGTCCATTGTTGTTGATCCATAGTGGTTGACCCAGGGATCTGGAAAATCTCCAGCAGCATTAAACTGTTTAAAAATTTTGATGATTGCGAATCTGGCTGCATTAAATTTCACAAACTATTGGCCGTCCAAGACATCATTAGTTCGTGGACATCAAAAGGGTGCATGCATTTTTCTAAGCCAAATTCCGAAAGATGCAACCGTTCATCGTAACCATCAGCAATTGGAAATTGCACACATACACACACGTGAAAAGCCCGGCGCCAGGCTTGAACATGCAGAATGAATATATAAGAAACTTACTTCAAATTATGGTATTATTTTTTACCATTTCCGTCCAAGTTCGTCTTTTCATTGTGTGTGTCGTCATATCCGGTAAGTAGACTGTTGTCGTCCATGGATGATGTTGAATTGTCGCCGATCGCCGTTTGCTGCGTTTTCCAGTGATTGCTGTTGATTGCAGGTCGATCCTTTGTTGTTGTTGTTGATTTAGTATTCCAAGCTTGTAGGTCGACGGTTGTTGGTCGACGTCGACGGTTGTTGACCAAGTGATCTGGAAAATTCTCGAGCAGCATTAAACTGTTTAAGTAATTCGATGATCGCAAATCAGGCCGCATCACATTTTGAACTATTGGGCATCCAAGACATGGTTAGTTTTCGGACATTAAAAGGACGCATGCATTACTAAATCGAATAAAAGACAGATGCAACCATCATCGCGATCATCGGCAATTTTGGGTTTTGGAAAAAAAAAAAAAAAAAAACACACACATACACAAAAAAATAAAAAGGCCCGGCGCCAGGCACAAGCATGCAATAAAAATATAAAATACACACTTACTTGAGTTCTTTGTATTATAAAATATTTACCATCTCTGCTCTTCAGAATTGCGTCGTGCTTCCAAGGCGTCAGTCTTCAAAATGATGTGCTCAGGAACGAAGAAGCGACGAAGTTGCTTAACGCGCGAAAAAAGATTCGAGTACCTTGATTAGGTGAATAATTAATGGATTAATTGCTAGTAACGATTACACTAGATCGCGAATGTATTACATTTGTTTATATTTTGACCATGTGTGGCCGCATTTGATTCCAATTAAATCAAAACAGTGCGACGATTAAAATTTAATAAATTTTCTTCAAGCATGCTTTGTTAAGTATGGGCCAGTGATATGTCCGGCCACAAATACTATGGTGCAAGCTTGACAAATAAAAACGTTGAATCACAAAGAAGGGCATTGAGATGAGAATCCCACTCACAAATCTGATTTTGTCAAGTATAAGCCACAGATGGACCGCGCATGGTTTGCGCGACCCATCAATGGCTCATACTCAACAAAACATAACCTGGATGGGTGACCTGTTTGTTTACATCGATGTTTAATAGCATGTATTCACTGTTTTGTTTTTCAAATATCAAGTAATGTCTTGGTCATTCCATGTTGACGTAACCATAATAACATCTTTGGAATATTGGAAAGAGGTTCCACTGGATCAATGTTTTCATTCCCAGTTAAAATATATTGACTGAAGCATATTTTGCAGAGCACGGGCCACTGATGAAACGCGCTAAGGTTGGGGATCATTTTTGCCTCATTTTTCACAAAACGAATTTTTTTTGCCACGTTACTGTTCCAGCTCATGTCATCGACATATTAACTTGTCGGTTTTCAGATGACTGTTTTGAGCTTTGTGTTACAACGTGTTTGGGGCATTTTCCCCAATTTGTGCGCTCTCTTCATATTTTTCTATCCCATTTACAGTCAAAAGTTCAATGAACCTAAATATTGAAAAACTAGCGATTTAGTATTAGTACCGCTGCTATATCATAAATAATAACACTGGAACAAACATATTCATGAGGCGAATCTTTTATGAACCATTTTTTAAACTTGTGGTAGCTCTATACCATTGGAGTAGTCGCCATTTGATCCCTTTAAACGCCGTTTTTACTTAAACCTAAAGCGGACTTCCATAAAATAATTTACCCTGACTCGACAATTTTGTTCGTAAAAGGTTTTAGTTGGCCAACAATCTAATATAGTCCTCAATGTATTGCTTTCAGGGTTGTCATGAGCTATGACCGTACTTTCCGCAACAGGCCAGCGAGAAAGTGGTTTTTAAAGATGCTAAAAATGACTCCCAAGAGTTTCACTTGCCTTCGTTGCACTTTAATAATCTGTTCCTTTCCGGCACTGTTTCAGGCCTGTACAGAACGGGAAACAAGTATTTTTTTTTTCTGATAAAATCCAAGGAATGAAATGACCTAAACCACAAAATTGTCTTGTGTTACCTTTTTTTCCTGCGTGACTTATTCCTATAAACGTGAAATGAAAGTTCGGTACACCTGACTAGAACACTAAAGTAACACTTGTGACAATAGGACTGGGCAATTTAGGATGGTGATTTGAATAGATCCGAAGCACAAATTATTCGAATGAATCGTGAATCGTTCGTAAGAACAATAAAAACATGCTAAATGAAATGGAATTTATATTTTCAATGACACAATGCAATCGAGTTTGCAACTAAGCAACAGCAACTAAATCAAAAAAAAATAATTTTATACAAAACATTCCACCTGTCGCTTCACTCCATTTATGCTACCAGCAATAACCAAAATTAGTCAAGTCAAGTTTTTTTACAAAAAAAAAACTCAATTAAAACAATCTAACAAAAAAAGATTCTGATGTTGGTGAAGGGAAATTGTTCAAATCCCTGACCAATATGCATTGTTAAGTTTCATTAAATCTGGTTCAATTGTCACAAATGACGCCATGGCACCACCAGGATGGCAGAGCATCATAAATCCCTTGATCACTTTCATTCGAATTCATATTTATATAGACTATAATATTTTTCCGACCTGCATCATCTTTAGTGGGTTCACAGGGAGATCAAACCAGTGATGGCAGGAAGGGCACTTCGCCAGATCTCAACTTCAGTTGATTGTTCTTTTGAAATAAAATATTTGAATGGATAAATGTTTTAGTATTGTCCAGTTTTACGGGATAAAACCAAACCATGGAGTGGATTCATCTTCCCTAATTGTGACTATTTTTTCGACAGAACATCAAATCCTTCACAGAAAAACTTTTCCAAAATTAATTTGTTAAGTTTGAGCCCCTAATTGATCGTGTCACCCATGTACCGTTCATCTGTGACTCACGCCTGAGAAAACGAAGTTTCTCATCAATATCAAGTTGTGGTTTATTTGCATTATTGCTCTGCTCCCAAATAGCTTTTGTTGCAAAATATGCAGTAACAAGAAAAAAATTTGCAAGATAATGGTGTGTGACATTATTATTCCACGTAGAAGGCGTGTGTAAATGATGCAATATTTTTATTAGCAAGGGCGGAAGCAGTGTCATAAGGGGAACAACTAACGATCATTCAATAGCAAAGACGTATTGCAATATGTAATACCAGTAACTGCACTCTAAACGAAAAAAAACTTTCAAAAGGAGATCAACTACTATGATAAAGTGCAGTGGTTGGTCTTCCCATGAGCGATGGTAAATGAACATACAGTAGATTCGCTTGGAGATATTAAAGAAAACTATTAAATACATCCTTGTATGGACTGGTATGAAACACCCGGTAAGTTGCCCGAGTTGCGTCATCTCGCTATTCAACGTGGTTTTTTTGTTCAACTATTAAGATCGGCACGTTTTGATGGCTCAGTCGGTTATGCACGATCGTATAGACCCGAAGATCAATGGTTCGATGCTTGATTTATCCGCCAAGCGTGCCTCTCAGCAAGCCACGTCGCGGTTATCTATACCACATAATGAATACACAGTCAAAGGTTAATCCCCAGCATTTTTTTAAAAGCCAAATTAGATCGCGGTCGAAACCGATAATGTTATTCGTTAATTTGCAATTATTCAAATTACGGATTTTTATAGAAATTTCGACGATGCGGTTTTCAAATATTTATTTTTATTTATGATGGGCATCAAATGGTATAACATACACATTGTTGTGTAAAACTTTATTTTACAAATTTACAAGTTCATAAACAAAATCTTAACATACAACATAATTCTCCTTTTTTCTCTTTTATTTGAACAAACGCGATTATCATTGGACCAAAAACCCGTTCGTGGTCTAGTTCTCAACGAAATTAGCTTTATAAAACATTGTCCAACTTGCGCTATCATTCCCAGACCGATGGCTTAATGGTTATCGTGTTGTCATCGCAAGTTGAAGATCTCGGGTTTAGGACTTGACAAGACCGGATTGTTAATCCAGGCCCTCCCATCTACCCATGGGTGTGATGAAATCGGATGAAGGTTTTGGCATAACATTTATCTCATTTTTCCTGTACATGGACCTGGTTGGGGGAGAAATCCGCGGTGCTCACGTGAACGGTGCTCACGTAAGCTCGAAGCGCATTCTCAACGCTATACCAATTGTGCTCACCGGGCACCGGATTCTATTTAAACATTTTGTTTCAAAAGAATAAACAGCTTAAAATGAGGTCTGGAAAAGATATAGATTTGTCCGTGGATCTTTATCGTGCTGATTTTCTCTACGATTATTACCATTACCGTGATGACCGTGATATGCCGATTGGAAAAGTGTTGGGATCGTCGTTAAAGAATATCCATCGATGAAATATCAGGGGGTAACCAATGACGAGCCATCAATGCTTAGTGATGGCGTTGTCTGTGAAATATAAAAAAAAAAAATCATTTCCATACGGAAAAGAATTGCCAAAACATATAAGTATGCGTCATTGATGGATCGCATCGATAAGACGCGGTCCATCTATAGCGCACGTTTGACAAAAAATTGTGATTGGTTTAAAAACTAGAGAGTTTCGTGGACAGAAGATTTAAAAAATTTAAAGCTTGAAAAAAAATGATTGAGAAATAGGTCTTGTTTTGTCCCTTTGGGAAAATAGAGCAATAAATTTACTATTAATTTGCAATACCTAGTGCATGATTTCGAAATTTTTTTTTTTTTATTTCAATTGAAATACACTCTGAGCAAGCAGTGCCTTAAAAGGAACTGCACTATAAACTGAAAACATCCCAAATGGAACTAAACCGCAATGAAAAAGTGCAGTTAGTGATATCTGCCTTTGGCTATGGTAAAAACACGCCACTGGTACCATAGTGTCCTTATTGAAAATATTAATAGCAATACCGGTTAAGCCGATTTTGGAATTTTATTTCAATATCACCGAGTGATTTTATTGTCAAGATACCACAATTTTTGCTACTGTGCAGATGCGGGCTTTAAAATTGTATTAAACCAATTTTCATACAGGTGTTCGCTCTAAACGGAACTCATCTCTAAACGGAAAATATCCCGAATAGAACTGAGCTACCATGGCAAAGTGCAGTGAGTGGTATCTGCCCTTGACGATGGTAAAACCATCTAACACTCCTTTGACTTCTTTTAGTCATCTCTTACGACAGGCAAGAAATACGGAAGGGATATTTTAAAGACTGTACCTACAAAGCTTAATTCTAATCCACGAGGTGGTACTTTTTTTTTAAAACAACATCATTACTGAAAATGAACAGTAAATATGCTGCTTTTTCGTCACTATGTAGCTTCTTGTCGTATTACTGGATCTTATTTGGTTTTCATGATGCTCCTGGCCAAGCTTAGAGTGAATTTAAACAAGTTTTCTTGTCTAATATAAATCGAGACAGCTTTATTTATGATGATTCGTAGGAACGAAGGTACAATTTGTCATTTATTTTATCGACGCTTTTCGTATTGGAGTTCAGGATTTCGCTTTTTATTTTGTTTTAGTATATTTGTGTACGGAATATACAGTATCAATATTCGGAATAAAATTTCTCAAACAAACAACTGCAATTTATTAAGGAGCAAAAGAAACGCATTGATTAGTTTCGAAGGAAGATTGTTCGTGATGTCGGTCCACTCGGACCATACTTTGCTCAAATCCGACAAATCGAGTCTTGTGGGTATACCTATAGGGCTGATTAAAACCGAATCATTTGGAATTCGAATCTGATTCAGATATGTTTTCGAACAGGATCGAAATATCAATTTCATATCAATACCAAATATGCCATTTTTAATATTACAAATTGTCTCAATCATGGAAATCAAGAAATTTATAGTTGCGAAATAATAATATTAGCATAAACAGACTTAAATTCAATGTATTTTCAATTTCTACTCCATGTCTGAGGGCAATGGCTTTCATATTTAAACGACATAATACAATCGATTTTGGTACGGCGCTTGAGTAGTATTTGTTTTTTGAAGTGAATCTGAAGTGTTGTCACTTTTTCTGAAAAACACGCCTAGTTCAAAAAACCCTTAATTCAACTAAAAAATAATTAGTTTTCTGAAGTTTGATTTAAAACCATTTACCATTTTTTGCTTCATTTTAGTCGCCTCTTACGACACGCAGGGAATGCGTTAGGACTATTCAAGCGCGTACCGACAGTCAATGGCAAATCTGCAATATTCTCGACATTAATATTATTTTTTAAGCATGTGCCAAAGATTGACCGCGCATATGCGACGCGTTCCATCAATGGCCCATTTCGAAATTATGCACTAGGTATTGCAAATTAATAGTAAATTTATTGCTCTTCTTTCTCAAAGGAACAAAACAAGACTTATCTCTCAATCATTTTTTTTTTCAAGTTTTTAATTTTTCAAATCTTCTGGAGAGTCCACGAAACTGTCTAGTTTTTAAACCAATCACAATTTTTGTCAAGCGTGCGCTATAGATGGCCCGCGTCTTATCGATGCGATCCATCAATGACGTATACTTAACAAAAGATGTTTTGACAATTCTTTTTCGTATGGAAATGATTTTTTTTCTATATTTCACAGTCAACGCCATTACTAAGCATTGATGGCTCGTCATTGGTTATCTCCTGATATTTCACCGATGGATCTTCTTTAACGACGATCGCAATACCTTTCCAATCAGCATAGTCATTACGGTAATCGTAATAATCGTAGAGAAAACCAGCACGATAAAGATATACGGGAAAATCTATATCTTTTCCGGACCTCATTTTGAGCTATTTATTCTTTTGAAACAAAATGTTTAAATAGATTCCGGTGCCCGGTGAGCACAATTGGTATAGCACTTCGTGCTTTCGCATCTTTTATTTTCCTGACAAAGGTTAGAATAACGCTAAGGATAATTATATGTGAGAGATCTGCTGGGTGCATCGTCAGGGCACAATGGTAAACGTGAGCGCCGCTGCTCTCTCCACCAACCAGGTCCATGTACAGGAAAAATGAGATAAATGTTATGTCAAAACCTTCATCCGATTTTATCACACCCATGGGTAGATGGGGGGGACTGAATTAACAATCCTGTCTTGTCAAGTCCTAAACCCGAGATCTTCAACTTGCGATGTCAACACGATAACCACTAAGCCCTCGGTCTGGGAATGATAGCGCAAGTTGGACAATGTTTTATAAAGCTAATTTCGTTTAGAACTAGAACACGAACGGTTTTTTGGTCCAATGATGATCGCGTTTGTTCAAATAAAAGAGAAAAAAGAGAATTATGTTGGATGTTTAGATTTTGTTTATGAACTTGTAAATTTGTAAAATAAAGTTTTACACAACAATGTGTATGTTATAACATTTGATGCTCATAAATAAATAAAAAATTAAAAATTTTTGAAAATCGCATCGTCGAAATTTCTATAAAAATCCGGAATTTGAATAATTGCAAATTACCGAATCGCATTAACGGGTTCGACCTTGATCTATAATGGCTTTTAACAAAACTGCTGGGGATTAACCGTTGACTGTATATTCATTATGTGGTATAGATAACCGCGACGTGGCCTGCTGATGGGCACGCTTGGCGGAAAAATCAAGCATCGAACCATTGATCATCGGGTCTATACGATCGCGCATAACCGACTGAGCCAGCGAAACGTGCCGATCTTAATAGTTGAACAAACAAAAAACACTTTGAATAGCGAGATGACGCAACTAGGACAACTTACCGCGTGTTTCATACCAGTCCATACAATGATATATTTAATAGTTTTCTTTAATATATCCAAGCGAATCTACTGTATGTTCGTTTACCATCGCCCATGGGAAAATACCACCCACTGCACTTTGTCACAGTAGTTCAGCTCTTTTTGAAAGTTTTTTTTCGTTTAGAGTGCAGTTACTGGCATTACATATTGCAATAGGTCTTTGCTGTTGAATGATCGTTAGTTGTTCCCCTCTTGCCACTGCTTCCGCCCTTGATAATAAAAAATATTGCACCATTTACACACGCCTTCTGCGTGGAATAATAATGTCACACACCATTATCTTGCAAATTTTTTCTTGTTACTACATATTTTGCAACAAAAGCTATTTGGGAGCAGAGCCGCATACTTTTCGGAATATTCGTGGCGTCTAACAGCGCGACGCAGACGTAAGTATTTTACAATAATGCAAATAAACCGCAATTTGATATTGATGAGAAACTTCGTTTTCTCAGGCGTGAGTCGGTGACACGATCAATCAGGGGCTCAAACTTAACATATCAATTTTGGAAAAGGTTTTCTGCGAAGGATTTGATCTTCTGTCGAACAAATAGTCAGAATTAGGGAAGATGAATCCTCACCATGGTTTGATTTTATGCCGTAAAACTGGACAATATTAAAACATTAGTCGATTCAAATATTTTATTTCAACAGAACAATCAACTGAAGTTGAGATCTCGTGAAGTGCCCTTCATGCCATCACTGGTTTGATCTCCCGGTGAACCCACTAAAGATGATGCAGGTCGGAAAAATATTATAGTCTATATAAATATGAATTCGAAGGAGAGTGATCAAGGGATTTATGATGCTCTGCCATCCTGGTGATGCCATGGCGGCATTTGTGACAATTGAACCAGATTTAATGAAACTTAACAATGCATATTGGTCAGGGATTTGAACAATTTCCCTTCACCAACATTAGAATCTTTTGTTTTGATTGTTTTAATTGAGTTTTTTTTTAAAAAACACTTGACTAATATTTGGTTATTGCTTGTAGCCCAAATGGAGTGGATTCGACTGGAAACCGACATGTTATTATGTCGATGCCATGAACTGGAACCGTAACCTGGCAAAAAAAAATTTGTTTTGTGAAAAATGAGGCAAAAATGATGCCCGCCTTGGCACGTTTCATCAGTGGCTTGTGCAAAAAAATATGCTTCAGTCAATATTTTTTAACTGGGAATGAAAACATTGATCCAGTAGAACCTCTTTCCAATATTACAAAGATGTTATTATGGTTACGTCAACATGAAATGACCAAGACATTACTTGATATTTGAAAAACAAAACAGTGAATACATGCTATTAAACATCGATGTAAACAAAACAGGTCACCTATCCAGGTTATGTTTTGTTGAGTATGAGTTGAGTGGCTTATACTTGACAAAACGAACATTTTACGTTTCATGTTTATTTGTGATTCGCGCAATTTGCTTCGAAACAAAATTTATTAAATAATTTCGAAATTCGATCGCACAAATAATTCGATTTAAAACAGTGAATGATTTTTTTGTTCGTCGCTTCTTCCAAATCGAATTTGAAGAGATGGTAAAAGAATTTTACCGTATTGCGTTTATGCATTTGTTTTGGTTTTGAATTTTTTGTTTTTTTTTTTTTCAGGTTGCGATTTGATTTTATAATAACATTATATATTATAAATATTCGCAACCAGTGTTTTTGTTCTTCCCGTCGAATTTGCGTCTACGATACGGCGCTTGTTTAGCTTTTCTGCTAACGAATTTTTTTTTACCGAATATAATTGCATTGCATTTAATCGCAGTATACTTTGCAATGGATGGTGTAGAAGGTGTTTTTCAGGATTGAAAGAATGATATAATAGCATAATCTATTGGCCAGAACGCCTTAAAGAACGTAATAACCCCTGTAAGTGATATTTTGAATTGAAAAAAATTCTGTATGGGTCTGGTCTGCAAATAAAAGAATAAAAAGCTAACGTCTTTGCAAGGAAAGTGGCATTCATATAGGAACCAACAACAACCCAATAGCAAAAAAGCTCTTAACTTTTTTGAAATATTTATACATTTTTGCTGGACTGATTGGATGGAATAACATGGTTGGTTAGCCAAAACTTTTTGTACGTTTTTGGATGGTTCAGTGATGTGACCCTCTGCAAGTGAATATTTTGAAGTTGAACAGAAATAGAAAATAGCATAGTATTTTTTCCTGTCAAGTTGTTTTGAATAACTTTGTTTTGTTGAGTTGAGTTGCATATGAAAACATGCCAAACGAAATTGAACCGTCCACCCTATCTGCACTGGGCGATAGAGAGACCATCTACCATTTCTTTGCTGTATTACAAAAAAATAATTGTCTTGGAGGCGCAAAAATTTTTGATGTAATTTACAACAATATTCCACGTTTGGGAAAAAACTCTATAACACAATAATCAGTATTTATTCCTATGTATAGATAATTAAAATTACCGGTACGCGCATGAAAAAAATTATTTGTATTAAAAAACCTTGGATGAACATCCCGACCAACCAGTTAGCAAAATTTTTAATAGCTCCAAAACAAGAAAAAATATATATATATAAAGCATGAGTTATATATATATATATTTTAAAATTAATTATGATAAAAATTCTACGATACTTGGAAAGCAAGTACTTAAATCTAAGTTAATCTTTAATTCATGTCCACCACTCAACCCAGGGTGTAATAACTTGGATAGGCTGAGCCAAATCGGGAAGATTGAATCATTCCAGAAACTGTAACCTTGTTAGTCTATGAGTAGCAGGTGGTACTGGGTCTGATTCGTCGGGGTGATCGTCGTCAAAAATCACCATGTGAAAAAAAATGTTATTATTTTATCCCAATGAAAAATTTTATTTTGTCAAGCATGAGCCACAGCTGGACCGCGTCTCATCGCGACACATGGTTGGCAAAAGAGGTTGTGACGAAATTTTTCAGATTGGAAAGTTATTTCCGTCATCGGAGACTCTAAATTAACGTTGAAGTTGTATTATTCAGCTCAATTAGAAGAGGTTAGTGATTAGAGATGGGCCGATACCAAAATTTTCGCCGTTCCTGTTACAAGTACTGATACCACGTTCGTAATTTATATTCCGATACCGAGAACTTCGTCAGATATGTTGAAGGCCTTTTTGTATCCACATCTTATGCCCTCGGTGTAGGTGCACCCAAGCATCTTTGTCCCTACGCACGTCTGCACTATTGTATCCATCTTTTATGGACGCAAATATACTGATTGATGTTGCGTTCAAACATGGGTTTAAAGACTGCGTGCAAAGAGACGGGGAAATGTTTGTGTGGCTACGCTACGCAACTAACGTGACCTCGAATAACCTTTTTCCGCATCAAAAAGAGCATATATATAAATAAAAAAAACGAACGACACTTGAATGACGGATTTTATTTAGTAAAATTCAAAAGGTAAAAAAAATCTTTCACGCGAAGCCTGCATACCCCGCTATAAACATTTTTCCGAACAGTTGGACTGTTGGATGCGAGACCGACATGGATCAGGACTGAAAAAGTCTGAACAAGTAGAAAATTAATAAAGAGTTTCATTGTTACGTAATAAAACAGTTGGTTCTACATTTACTATCACACACATATGCGCATATGCACGTTGCGTGGGCCATCTCTAATAGCGATAATTACTATCTTTCAGAGATGATGATTCCTTAGTTCTCCTATAGTTCCTGCTACAATTCATTTTATTAAATATAATCGAAAAATGTCTCGTTCGGTTGATTCCATTTCTAGGCATAACAATTCCCCTAACATGAGACTTGGGAAGTTATTCGAATTCAAAGATCTCATTTTCATAGAATTTTCATTTATTACGAAAGAGTTATTTAATATCATTATTTGTTCGCTATGCTGTCCCGGTTAGGAAAAATTCGATCTGTTGGATCGTCGTTGATGTGAGACAAATGGTATTAAACCATGTATGGGTAACATAGATAAGTACAGAACGATAGAGTGAATGAACGACACGTTTATGGAATATCAAATAGGAGAAATCAACTATAGCGTAACCGAAAAAATGATGCAGACCGGCGCCGGCGGGCGGATCGGCGGGTAATAACGCACTTTAAGTCAATGCTTCTGGTTTGCTAAAAACCATATCAAAAAACTGGATCATTCCGAACAGACGAACGAAATTATTATTAAAAAGTATGGAAGTGTTCATACGGCTATCAAAGAACGTGTTTTCTTCTAGCGCATAAAGAAATTTTATATCCATAATGCCCCAGTCGCACTAGTGTATATGCCTTTTTATTGAAATTCACTCTGAGCAAGGCCGAGAGCAGTGTCTGAAAGAAACCATTAAACAGCCACTTAATAGCAAAGTGATATTAGAAGATGTAATACCAGCAACTGCACTCTAAACGGAAACCATCCCAAACGGAACTGTACCGCCATGTTTTAGTGTAGTAAGTGGTATCTACCCTGGGCGAAGGTAAAACCATCTATCACTTCTTCTTTTCATTGTTCTTATTTTCTTGCCAAAAGCATTTTTTTTTTTTTATTTTTTTACTATTACTACTAGATTCGTAGAACACGGAAACTATTTCAAATTTTAAATGGAATGAGAGTTAGATACTTAATAATTAAGGTACGTAATATTTGAACCCACAGCTCATATTAAGCGTTAAAATGTCATTATAAGATATATATATTCTCGTCGAAAGCCGATAATGGAGTATTCCGCTTATATGATGTAATAGATTTAGTCAAAAACCAAAATATTCTCATATGACAATATAATGATCGAAGTCGAAACACCTGGTGAGTCACTGGAGACGCGGTCCATCTGTGGCTCATGCTTAACAAAAAAAAAATTTCTTATTTTGATCGCTTATTAATTACTTAGATACAAGTTATGAAACCTCACGTCTCAGTTTTGAAACAGAATTCTTATTCAGAGAATTTTGTTGTTTTCAACAAAAAAAAAAACGGCCTCGATTTTTATTTCGCAAAACTGTAATATAGTATACTCCCTCTTTATTCATAAATTCTACAAAAATTCATTCATTTTAGATTTGATATTTGTATAAGAACAGAAAATTGTAACGAAACAATTGCATTATCGTTTTTTATTTTTTTTTCATGGATATTGCTCTTTGGCTATTTTTGTAGTGACTCGTAATTGAACAATATGCTATTATTGTATCCTAATCAAATTTTCTCTATTGTCATCTACCCTGGGCGATGGGTAAAACCATCTATCACTTCTTCTTTTTTCTTTTTTTTCTTATTTTCCTTATTTCCATTTTTTTTTAATTATTCTTAGTATTTCTACTAGATTCGTAGAACACGGAAGCTATTCAATTTAATTTTTTCGTTAATAATAACTTCTGACCAGAAGGTCAGATGTTATATTATTTTACTTTATTGAACAGAGTTTGGCAAAGTACCGTAAATGGAATGAGAGTTAGATGCTTAATATTTAAAAAGTACTTAATACCACAATACTTAGTAAAGTATTACTAGGTCACCTAGTTTTACTTTCAAAACCAGGTAGTAGCTAGATTAGACCCACCTCTTGGTAACCATGGTAATTAATTATCGGCTTCATTTTCATTTAAGATTTGATTAGATTTTATGGTATAAATCTTCAAATAGTTTTTTATTTTGAAAGCTTTTTTTTGTTATTTATAATACTATTTACCATTTTTTTTTTTTTTTTTTATTCTAAGCATCTATCTTTTCAACCAGGTACCTCGTTGGGATATTAGTAAAGTTTCCTACTTTACCTGTTCAATTTTTTAAAAATTAAAATTTCAAACAGAAAACTGGGTAAAAATTAAACTAGGTGTGCTATACATTTTTGAAAATAAGCTTGATAAACTAAGTCGACTAGTTAAACTAGGTATTTTTTACCTAGAATTTCCAACACTAGTTCATATATATATATATAAATATAAATTACTTAGAAGATTGCCAATTATATGCTGATTTTGGAACGCTCCGACCTAGGTGTGATTAATCAATAGCACATATTTGGCGTAAATAATCAATACGTGAAAATGATCAATATTTTTTTATAGTACTTTTACCTAGTACTTTTACCTAGTTTCAAGAAAATGTGAATTACAGTTTAACTTTTATCGAGGTAAATCATATTTTCTTAGGACAAAACCTTTCAAAATAGGCTATTTGCAGATTTTAACCTTCCAAATCTCTTAAAATGCCTCAAATGCAATACCTTTTGGATGCCACTTCCCAACTTGCTGAGAAAAAATTCCCGATGAGAAAAATAATACAATATTATATGTAGTGTTGGAAACTCTCTGTAAATGTACCTTTTACCTTGAATACCTAGTTTACCGAGTTTATTTCCAAAGTACATCTACCCAGTTGCAAGAAAATATAACTTACCTATTTTAACCTTTGCCGAATTTTCTGTTTGAAATTTTACCTTTTTAAATTTACTGGGTATAAGGGATATGACGTAGTATAAGGAAACAACGTAAATCAAAAAAGAGCTTTCACAATAGACTATCTTCAGATTTGAACCTCCTAATCCATAAAAAATGCAATGAATGTAGCCAAAGGACAATTACATAGTTTACCTTGTGTTTTATCTCGGTGCCAAGTAGTTTTGAAGGTGAAACTAGGTTATCTAGTGATACTTTTTAATAAATTCACTTTTTACTTACTGCGTTTTAATTTACCTAGTTTAAGAAATGACGAAGTTGCCATCACTACCTTACCACCCTTATCTTGAAATATCATATGACTATATTTTTGCAATGTTATAGTGCGCAACTCCGTTATTTGGTGCAGACGGAACTCTGAGAGTCGGAGGAAAGTGCGACAAGTCACGAAGAAAGCGTAGATCTATGAAGAAAGCGTAAAATCTATGATTGAAGCTTATGAGCAAACAGCAATTGGATCGGAGAAAATACAAAACCTAAGAATTAAACGGGTAAATAAATATTCCAATTTTTTTACAATTTGTAAAAAATTCGAAAATAGAGGGTTTTTTCCTGTTAATATATATAAATGAAACTATAAAATCGACTACTTCCAATACTTAGCATACGTCTCATCAACGTGACGATTTTCATGTTTTTGTCACGATGTATCTAAGTCTGGGCAAAATCGAATCATTTCGGATCTGATTCGGATAATTTCTTCGAATTGGATCGAATCACCAATTTCCAATAAATACCAAATATCCTATTTTTCTTATTGCAATTCGTCTCCACAATGAAAATCAAGAAATTAACAGTCACGAATTATTAATATTAGTATATACAGATGTATGGCAATGTATTTTCAAACAAACTCCTTAGCTGAGAGTAGAAATTTTCTTACTTTATCGACAAAATCCAAAATCGATTTTGGTCGCATTTATCGTTAAAAATGAAAATTCCACTTCATTTATCAAGTTTATATTCGTATGAACGATTCATGATTATTTCGAATAATTTGTGTTTCGGATCGATTCGAATAAATAAATCAAGTTGCCTAGTCCTGGCCCAATCCCGAATATCACTTGATCGTAGAGTACATTAAAAAGTAAACGGAACCGATGTTTTTTTATTTATTACAAAAGCTGAAGTGTTGGGAACGAAAAATGCTGAAGTGTTGAAAAACGAAAATAATGAAAAGCTAAAGAGAAAAAAAAATTGACATTCATATCGGTTTGAAACACTTCATGCAATTTTTTCACATCGAAAAAACTCGCATTCTTGCGATTATTTTTCTTATTGTGTTTGCGTTCTTGAACAAAATTGGATTTTAATTTTAGATGATGTTGCTGAATTCATAAATATTGTTTTAATATCGTGGATGTATATTTTTTTTTTTTTTTTTTATATAAGATACATTTTGCTCATTGTGAAATACTGGCCCACACACACACAGTAAAGCGAACATTATCAATTTCTTTGAAATATTATTTAACGTTTTGGCAGACATAGTTATTTCTTGTTTTTATCAAATAATCATGAATCAATATCCAAGTAATAAAATTTTATTGTAAAAAAATGTTCATCTTCCATTTATTATCTATTTTCGTTTATCTGACATGTCTGTCAGTGACGAATTTAGAGAATCTAGAACTCCTTCAACGTAACAAACCCGTTTCACCTCAAATTTTCAGAAAATCCTCACATGCCGGAAAGGCGTGCTATGACACTTTTCAATTTGGATTCGTAAATAGTTTCAAAAGCGGAGGAATACTTGAGTAATTAGTCTGCAAAAATGATAACTTTGGGTCGTCAGGTTCGAAAATTTAAGTGGTCAGATTCCTACTATATGGAATATTTAAAATCACTAACATTCAACAATATTTAACAATCAGTTCAACAATGACATTTCTAATAACATTCACAAAATCCGATGGTTTTAAATCAAAATCCTAAAACTCTCAAGGTAATCATGTTTACATCACAGGTTAAAGATCTCGTGTTCGAATCCCGACGAGTCCGGGTTGTTAATCCATGCCAACCACTTAACCCGAGGAATATTAACTTGAGTATGCTAAGCCGAATAGGAAAAGATCATAACTTTTTAATAGACCTAAACCTGTTCATCTATAAGTGGGAATTGGCACTAGGGCTAGACAAAAAAAAACCTTAACCCGAGGAATATTAATTTGGAAATCGAAAAATAATAACTTTTTTAATAGACCTAAACCTGATTTTTTTCGAATCTAGGGAGCAAACCGAATTATTTCGAATTAATTCTGATTTTTTTCGAATAGCAAATCGCTAATTCTCTCCAAATATCTCCCATTTGCTATCACAATTTGTCGTCATCATGAAAATCAAGAAATTTATATTCACGAATTACCTATATTATCATAAACAGACTTGACGGCAATTCACACTGCTTGTCTGAAAATAGAAGCTTTGTTTTGTTAACGACAAAATACACTTGATTTTGTTCAAATTTGACTGAACTCAATTACATTTGTCGTTCAAAATTAAAATTTTACCTTTTTTAATCCAGACGCAGCTGAAACAAGGCCTTGAAAAAGATGATCCGCTCTAATGAGTGACTATAAAATATATTGTTTTTTTTTTCAGCTGTAGTGCGTGTGGTAGGACATCAGCAGAATCGATCGCATTATAAAGAGGTATGCGGCAAACTTTGGAAAATGAGAACATATTTTGTGGGTCAAGGCAACAGCTGCACCGATTCGATTTTGGTAAATATGATTCATCTTTGATTTTCCTCCATTATATAATTATTTATCTTCCTTCTCCTTTGATTGGAGAGTTGAATATTACATTCATATGCTTAGGATAGGATTTTCATTTTTATCCTGCGGGAGAGGGAAGCCGAAAATAGTGCTTAATCATATGGCGTGTCCTATACGTACAGATACCAAGTTCCGAATCAGGTTGAAGGTTTTTCCGAATCAGGTTGAAGGTTTCTTGGCTCATCATATTCCTCATTTTTCCTGTGCATTGACCTAGTTGGTATAGACGAAGCCGTAAGTAATGCTTACTTGGACCACCGTACACCGGCGATGCGCCCAGCAAACCCCCCGCATATAATCATCATCCCTCACGGGATTCGAACCTCCGATCAGAGATGCGTCGCTCGAAGCTTATTCCCAACGCTTTACCGATAGAGCTATCCGGGCTTTGCATTATTAGATATATTAAATTACATGAACCGGTATCTGCACTGTAGATTTGCAGGATAGAATGTAAAGGACTGATCCACATTGAGAGATTGAATAGGGTTAAACAGTACCGGAATTTTCAGCTTTCCCCTCACTGTCCCCCGCAAGAAAAAACTGAAATTCTATCATAGGTTTTTGACAAATTTATATTGGTAAAATACTCTACCAGTACAGACACAGAGACACAAGGAAAACCCTGTAACACTACAGTACGGTACTTGTGCCTGCATTCGGTATGTCCCACAACGATCAGCATATCCTGGATCAAAACACCTCATAGCTTGGCATCAATCAACGTCCCAACAAGCCAACACAGGAACTCTAGAAGCATTTTTTCCTGTAATAGCTGCTTCCTGTAATCAGCTTTCACCCCCCCTTCCTCTTAAATATACGCTGGATTCGCTACTAAACACAACAACCATCACTCCACGAACCCTGAACCCCACCTCAAACGCCAACCCAACAAAGCACAGGAAGCAACTTGAATAGTTTACGATGGGAATTAGAGATCCCGTGACCAGTCAAAAAAGTTATGTCTTTCTGATTTTACGTTGTTAGCCAAAAGGCCATGCCAGATTAATTTCCGCCGAATTTTTGGTGCGTCAATACATAAATAAAAACTTTCTGTCTTATCTGGCCAAGTTTGGTCAAGATATAAACGGTGCACGACCTTACAAATGTGGTTTAAACAAAAGTTTTCGAAATCATCAAAAAACTAGCACACCACTTATAGCCCACGAATTTTTAGCAGCCTAAATGAAAGACTTTTTCTGTCGCCTGGTCGTTGACACTGTGTAGAGGCGTAGAATCATGGACTATGTATCTGTAACTACAATCATGGCAACTTAGCTTGATTCGCTCCTGGAGAAAATGACCTTCAAAATATTTGGGGCACGCGAAAATGTTCACCAAAAAAATGGTCGCCCAAATACAGCAAAAATAACCTCACTTTGTCACCCAAATGCAGAAATATATATATATATATGCTTTACATTGTAAAGTTAGACACAAATCATGATTTTGGTGCAGAATGTGTCTCATGATCATTCTATTCGAAATTTACTGCAAAGTCAAACCTATTTCGTTGATTCAAAAAATGAACTGAATTTCTTCAACAAAGCAAATCAAATGTGATTTCGAGCTTGAAAAATTGATTCCGTAGAAACAGAATTCCAAACTATTCAGACAATCACATCCTCCACCAACTCTCCGGCACCAAGTATAAAAATAGTGCTGGTAATCACTGGTTCAAGTGTGATCTCACTTTCTTGGGACTACGCATAATTACTGGAAGCTGGTAAAACAACAGGTCATTTGACAGGTATTTCAATTCAACTGGCAACAATACGTGATGCTGCAATTTGTGGTTCACTTTCAAAAAAATTCTTTCACAGTAAGAAAATTTTTGCAGTAGGTTTCGTCGAGAAAGGGTCACTGACGGAGTGCGCTGCCGAGATGATGTGCCCCGACAAAATAAAATTGGAATTGAAGATTTTAATAAACTGATACAGATGTCAGCTACTCGGATACCCAAAGAAAATGGCTTCAATCTGGTGAAACAATATGATATACAAATATATATAAAATTTTTGGGATATAGCTCTTGCGAGAGGATTAAAATAAACTGATACAGAAGTCCGACGAAAATTGCACGAACATTTCAGACACCTCAAGAAAACAAGATTATGTTAACCTAAAATTATGTTATGAAAATGGAATATTCCAAGTAGCAAACACTATGATAAAATATTACTTACTCAACCAAGAAATAGATGAGGCTTCTAGGACGCCTTCAACAGACTCGTTGCCTATGATTGAAATAATTTCATAATCTGTTTGCTCCAGGTACAGCCCATTTAGAGCTGCCCCCAGTTTGCACTGACTCCTTCCTCCATGTAGCTACTTTCTTTTTGCCTGCCATTTTAAATCGTACCATTCTTTTCTACCTTCTGACTGCTTCTTAATTCGCCGGATATATTAACTGAGTTAACCTGCGCCACATCACAAAAAATGGAACTGTAAATTGATGATCATAATACTAAATACATTTTTGATAATGAAACATTGTATATATTCAGACTTCGATAGATTTGAAAAACAACAAATTGGATGAATCTGTATACTCGCTACTCATTCGCCTATATGAATGGACCCTTATTTATATTTATGATTCTTCTCAACTTAAATGCCGATTAGCCTAGCTGCTCTTATGCTAAAAATGTCTGTAATTTTTTTAATCAGAATTTCTCCTGAACCGATCATTACAGCAAAATCTATGCTAGCACAACCAATTACCGGTAGGACTTTTGGTGATTAGTTACAATTTATTTAGCCGACACATGTATACCAGTGTAAGGATTAAGAAATCAACTCATAACAGTATATTCAGAACAAGGGCTTTCAAATAAATAAGGCAATACTTGCATTTTAATTTACTTCACTATCATAAATTGAGAAACAACTTGGAAGACAATGAGAAACGCCTGCACAAGAAAAACAGCAAATTTGTCCTACAATTTGTACTTATATATTGTTTGCCAAGAACATGCTTTGGCTGAAAGGTAGGCAAACTTGAAAAATAGTGTTATTTTTAGAAATCATTTATGTTAAATTTTTATTCAAGATGAAAAGATAGTCGAATAAGGCCAATGGCTTAGAAAACGTACATTCAGCAGGACAAACTTGTGAAAACTATCTTTCCTGTGTTAAGAAATGGCACTAACAGACTAACGTTAAGCCTGCCGATGTTTAAAGTTCTTTCTATAGAAGTCACGAAAACCCTGTTTCTCACGAAAACCCTGTTGCCTGTTTCTTTGTCTTAAGAGACACATTGTCTGAAAACTTGCCCAGAATTTGATTTCTGTATTTCTCAACTGCATCTAATAATGCTCAGATCTCCTCCTCTGACCAACGTCTACTTTTTTTCTGCATTAAAATTTAGGATAGGATATAGTTTTTATCCAGCAGGAGAGGAAAGCTGAGAATACAACTTGACCATATGGCGAACCACGACCCTTCGTGCAGATATACCAGTTCCGAATCGGGGTGAAGGTTTTTGATTACCGTATTTCTCATTTTTCCTGTGCGTGGACCTACTTCATGCTCATGCCGAAATTTGTGGATTATAACATTAACAGATTAATGGATTTAAATATAATGATAAACGGGCGAATTAGATACAGAAAATAAATACTTCAGCGTTAAGTTTGTTACCGAGTCTTCTAACTCTGAACTCTAACATCACTCTGATCGCCAGCGCTTATGCCCGTTGCGAACAGTTTTTATCATCCAACTCCAGGCCTTTGGCAATATGATTGCGCATATACTACTAGACTGTGTGCTACCGACCTCTGCATGTACGTACTTCAACACATCCAAGCATTAGCGTATTTACGAGAAGCCCAATGCTAACTTATGCTCTCTCGACGACTGTAAAAAATACAGAATAGCATTTTAAGTGGTTCAAAATTCGAGGAGTCCCTTATTTTTGCACGCCTTCCCTGTCACAGTCATTGGTACACTTGTTCGACTAATTGCAGGCTCAGGCGCGTCTGTGGAGCGATTTTTGGCGGCTTGTATACATACAGTAATAACGCTAATTATGGATACAATTTTGTCTGCGGCGCCCATTCATCATTATAACTTCACAATTTGACCTCCGATCCCGGACCCCTATTTTTTCAAGGTTCTAAATACGCTACATCCTAGCGAGGGCCTTTGTCGGCGAAAAACATCATTTCGGGACAAATACAATTTTAACAGTTTTATTTTATAGTTAATAATCATGAAAAATTTGTTCATATATTCGGCGAACGCAAGACATTTCATGAAAGTTTGTTTAAGTTATGCAAAATCGAAAACTACCAGTGCAAGAAAGTGAACAAACTGAATCTATTATTTTCAAGTCTGTTGCTGAGAACAAAAAATTTATATGGTAACTGCATCATTAATACAATCGATTTTTGTCAAATTTGACCAAAGTCTATTGCATTTTGTCTTGAGATGATAATTCCACCTCATTTAGCCAGATTTTGTTCATGATAGATTCGAAACATCTGCTCCGAAGCGATTCAAATTGCCGAATCGAATTGATCGCCGCTACCCACTTGGGTTCTTTACCAATATATGATTTTTTTCAGCTTCTCATCTATGAACTTGCATTACATTTAATTTATCTTCGAGATGATATCGTTTCTATTGTTTCTTTCTCTATGATGTGTCAAGGTGAATTCAACGTAGGACGATTTTCGATTAAAATTTTTTCACAAAATATTATTCACCATTTTCTCAATCAATTGATCACGAATCCTTAAATTCGCACCAGTAAATTCAAAGAATGTAGGCAACTCTCGTAAAGCAGCAACAAAGTCATCAATAGATTCCCCTGGAATCTTGTTGTGTATTGAACAATAGTCAAAGACAGTTTATTCAAATATACCACAAATCTGTGTAATCTGTATTTTTTACAAGCTTTTTTTAGAGTTTGACGAATTCTTACACTCAACGAGACGCCCGAGTAAATTTCGGTACGCATTATATTATCCGTGAACTCAACACACCTTCTTCAGAAAATATAACTCGGGGTCACCTCGGCTGCCATATTAAATAGTGACAAGCCATCACGGAGACCAAAACTAGTGATTTTGAACAAATAGATGCTCCTTATTGGGATAAAGAATGCGGTCTTTTTACGATTACGAGAATCAATTTCGAGCTGCCAGTAACCACTCGCGAAGACAGAACATAATTCCACTTCGCTCGTTGTAAAGGTGCAACAATTTGTGGAAGCGCATTAGCATGTAACTGTAATTGCATTAAACTTTCTGTGGTCAACACAGAAATGCCAAGTTCCCCCCTTTTAGACGCAAGCCATACAGGAGAATAATACATACTTGTAGTTGTCAACAGAATAATACATACTTGTAGTTGTCAACATTTCATCAAAAGGGTTTTCAGCAATCGCTAATGTCATTCATACGATAAGGCAATTGAATCCCTGACTGATGGGAAGTAGTTCAGATTCTTTCTTTAAACGGATGAGTGCGACCAAGTTTTTCCCCAGGACCACAAAAAACATTTCGTTACTTAGCAAAAGTTCTCTTACACGATTATGCTGCTACTCCATGAGATCTTTGGTCTCAGCCACCATGATTTCTTGTTTTAATTAGAGATGTAGACTTTTTTGCCGATACTGCAAAATGAGCCGATACCGATACTCGAAATTACCGATACCGGCCGATATTGATACTCATCACAAATGCCTTCAAACATGCTCAAAGTACATCCTTTAAGTTAAAATTTTTCAAAAATGTCAGTGAAATTCTCTGTAAAAGACCTAATAGCAAAGAAACACACCCACAGTGGATGAAATGTACTTGAAGTAATAACACGAGATTCAGAAAATAATTGCAGAACAAAGAATATTGGAGAACTTCATGCAAATAGAAGTATTCAGAAACAACATCCAAAATTAACGTCAGCATTAAGACACCCAATGAAGAACAACATTTAGTTGTTCCAGGCAAAATCAAACTTCTTGAAAAAATTTGTCAAATCAGAAAAACGAGTATATATTTAAAAAAAAAATTTTAAGTATGTTTGCGCAATTCTCATGTATATATTCAGAAGGTTATTGTCCAAATCAATTCCAATCTTGAATCTGAGAATTGTATCCATAGGCGTAGTAATAACTTTTTTAGTATTCAAAACTAAAGTTCCGAAGGTCGTAGGAAAGGAAAATAAGTTTAACAATCCATAACAATTCCATCGGATTACTGCCTTGTCGTGGCGGATGGGCTTCTTACCTTCGTAATCTGTAGCGCTATAATGATAGAAGTTATTTTCTAAGGTAAACATAATCCCAATCTCAAGAAGTGGTAAAGAGATCATACTCTCGTCCAGGATAGATACCACTTACTGTATTCAACGATAGGAGTTCGGTTTCTCTGGAATGTTTCCTGCTCAGCGTGCAGTTGTGTGTTTTTTCATATACTATGGCGCGTCCAAATAAAGCCAATAGCTCCAATTTTCGTGCACCCCGTAATAGGGAGTGGGGTGCTAAGATTTTTTTTTTTTCAAAAAAATTTTTTTCAATTTTTTTTCTAACGTTCGTGGGTTAAGGGGTAACTTTGTTGCTGCTGAATCATTCTTGCGAAGAAAGTCCTGACGTCCTGACTCGTCCATGCACTCTGTGAGACAAACCTCAATCCTCTCTCAATTTTCTGGATTTCTGGAGGAGGGTTAACTGCCGCTCAGGAATTCGCCAAAGTGCCTATGTACGGACTTGCTGTCTACGTTTGTAGAAATCTGCCTGTAGCTCATGCAATTGCCTTCGAATCTAAATCACCTTCGTATCTGTGCTTGCGAACGTCGCTGCTGACATCGAAGTCATTCCTGATCTCCGTATACCGATCCCCCTCAACCCAAGATTGTTTTGTTCTGGACGACATATCTTTGCAGATGGAAAAGATTCTGATGTCTTTTCCATATGCCAAATTATTCGTAATGGGAGATATCAATGCCCATCACGATATCTGGTTAAATTCAGCTTGGCTGGAATTGAAACTCATAATTTCGCCAATACGGAGTCACTGACACAGATGGTGGAATTTATGACTAGGATCCCGACTCACGTTCCTCCCGGATTGGATCTTCGTTTTGTCTCAGATCCAGGTGATGTATTCTCATGCAACTCAAATTTCATTATCTGGTTCTGTTCTGGAGGAATCCTCAAATATTCGTCTCGTTGGACTCTGTCTAAGGATATTAGTTGAATGAATGTGTCACTAGTAAATCGCTCAAAAAGTCAATCTCAATGATAGTCGGATCTCTATATCGAGCTCGCCGTTACCGCATTCACGGAATCCTTCATTTGTACAAATCACTAATTCGATACTGCATGGAGTATTGCTGTCACATTTGGGGCAGTGCCGCTGTCACTATTCTCAGCACGCTCGACCGTATTCAACGGCGTGTGATTAATATGATTGGCCCTAAACCTTCTTCCAGTCAGCAAAGAATGTCACATCGTCGCAACGTTGCCGCCCTTCCTTTAATTTACAGATATTATAGTGGTCTTTATTCTAGGAAACTTTCTGCTCTCGTCCCCCCAAACAAAATTTTCTATAGGTCCATACGATTGGCTACCAATTCGCACATATTTACTGTGGAGGTTCAGCAATGTCACAAACTGTTTTATGCAAGAAGATTTTTCCAATAATCTTTAAACTTTGAAACTTCTTGCCTTCTCACTCTTTTCTTCATCGTGTTGATATGCATGGCTTTAAAACTCGTGTTGATAGACATCTATCAGGGATGGGGGTTCCGTACTTCCTACTACTGCATTTCATGTAGCACTTTGTACTTTAGTCGCTTGATGAGAATTTTCAAGTATGATTTGTCTCCTGTGGTCTTGCTCCGAGCGAATTCTAACAATAAAAAAGAGAACTTCTTCTTCAATTTTTTTAGGTGATACAGGTTTCGAATCTCAAAAAAGTGGAAAGGTGTGTTGGTAGTTCAAATCTAACCTTTATTGACCATTTCGATCGTAAAAAACTCTTTACAATAATGCAATGACCAATCTAGAATAGACGGCGCTACGGACAGACTGTTATGATAAGGGCGAGCCTTCATGCGCCAATTACTAATGTGAAGTGCAAAGAAAATTAAAAACTTTTTATACCACTTTTTTGTAAATCGTGTCTTGTCGCCTACACATATATCATTGAATCGATCAAAATGCGTGAAAATTTATGCCTTGAGACGGATTTGACAGATTACTGACACGTCGTATCCAATTATTATTTCAAGACTGTATATTCCATGAATGGGCTGTGCACATATAGTTTAATCGATCAGAAAGTTTGTGAACACGCGATAAAGACTAATTTTACATCTTTTCCATAATCCGATCGAAAAACATGAATAAACACGTTGAGACCAATTTGACACAGTCCTGTATGATCATGTATGATTCAATTGAAGTATTCAAGACTTCACACAGCGTCTGTCTTGTTGATAGTAAGGAACTTTTGCAACATTTCTTGTGAATAGTCCTTGATTTCTTTGAAAGATAGCGGCAGTATACAAGGCCTGATTTATTATCATTGCATAGCTTTGCGTCTCACCTAGAATTTCTGTTCAGAAATCGGTGTTCTATGAGACACCCTTCAGATCATGCACGAGAACTCATGGAAGTTCTAATGATCACAATATTTAGCAAAGCAGTGAAATGAAACCTTTGTTTTTCCATATTTAAAAAATGAAAATAATTTTGGCCATCGAAACAAATCGTGGTGTGGTGAAGTCAGAAGCAGCAGACAGGAATCGAATATATTATGTACGGAGTAACAACTCTTCTTAACAGGATCAATAATTACAGATCAATCGTAGAAAGCTCAGAAGCTCAGACGCGACTTGGTAACTGCACGCAGGAACGCGTTTCCCTATATTCCGTATTTATCCGATTGTAATCCGCGGCCCTGTATAGTTTTTTCCCTTATGTTTGCGGCTTGAATTCAAGGCAGCTTACATTCAAATGCGGCTTACATTTTTTCTTTGCGATGCCGGTACTCTGTCTAAACTTTATCGGTCAGCTTTATCAGTCTCATAAACCCATATAAGCATCGGTACAGTACCGGTATATGCGGCTTACATTAAATTTTTAACACTATCACATGCGGCTTACAATCAAGTAAATACGGAACCAAATTCATATCAAGCTTTCCTATCCCGATATGAACGATGACCTTTTTTCATACGTGCTTGCATTTTAAGACACGGAATAATAAATATTTTAGACAGATATCTCGGAAATTGAAATACCTTGGAAATCGTTTGCGACGTCAATGCCGCTTTGTTCAATTATATCGACTCAGTTTGCCAGTGAGTGGGGGCACAACACATATCGTTATCTACATATCGTTACTCCCAATGTATTTGTCATCAGTGCTGGGATTGAATCTGTCTCTGGCAAGCGTTTTAAACTTTGATTTTTCGGGCTGCAATTGACCTCGCACTTTAGGTGTAATTGTTTATTTCTGCATCATAATGGAAATTCATGCGAACGACTTAAACAGGTTAAAGAGAAACATGCATTTTCACTACATTCACTGTATCCTATTTTTTACGGAGTGAGATTTTGTCTGCTATTCCCTACGTGTTAAAATCACTAGTGACGAAGATTGGACCTTTAAGCGACTTCGTTCGTCAACGAAATTGGGATGAAACTGTAACTGTTAGAAAGTTCGTCTCGTTTTTATCCTTGGCGGTCCCAAACATCTTTATTGTTCTTGGCGGATAAATCGGATGCAATACTACCGCAGCGATCACCTTTTTCTATAGTTCAGTTTCATTATTTCTCGCTTTTGGAAGTGAGTAATTTTCATTGAACTTTTTATTTGACTCATGAAACAATTTTTCTTTCAATGGTTTAGAGATATTCCACTTGAATGATACATCCTTTGCATTTATGGCTGTGGCACACTTTGTTTCGGTGTGATAAAATTAGTTTGTTGTTTGTCGGTGACAAAAGTTTGTAGTCTTCGACGAAACACTGTTCTCGGAATACGCGAATACCCGAGAAGCCCTGTGCTCATCGGACGCGTCCTGCATTCGCGGCGCATATCCAATGAAATTTATGATTCGCTTGCAATAATTCTGAAGTTAAGAAGTTCAAAATAAACACGTTTAGATATTGCTATTTCGCATATAATGCTCATCGTATTATTCAACATAACTCATGTTATTAATTAAATCAATCTTTTACTTTATATTGGGCAGCGTCCGTTCATTTCACAAAAATTTTTCTAGTTTTCTAAAAAATGGAATCCTATTATGCCATCGTGACACCTCAGTCCAAAAAGATTTAAACAAACTTGTTTTATGAGTCTTTGACATGTTTTAAAATATAGCTTCTGGGCACGAAACGAACATAGTGGATATTAAACCTCAGCATGGTGGTGTGATATACGAGATTGTAAATGCTGTTAGATATATTGCCGGTTTTCTAATAACTCAAAAAGCCGGATTGTTTCTTTTAGGAGGAAATAAGTTGAAAACATTTGAGTGGTAGGTAGATTTTGGGTTATTTTTGTAATAATTTTAATGTAATTCATCAGTACGTGACTAATTCACAGCAAATAGGTAAAAAACAATTTCTTATGATATTTCAAAGTAAACTCGGGATTCGTATATCAACCTAAAAACCTCTCAATTGACAAAATCATTAGTGCATGAAGTAGTTACTTAGCTGATATTAAAATTAAAATTGCTGCCTACCAAAAAAGAATAAAAAATATATGGTAGGAAATAATAGCAAAAAATCAATAAATTGTTAAAACAAAATGTAAAATCCGAAATACATGGTGAAAACAAAGTGTCATGTATATTCTACAACAACGTGATGGAACGATATTAGGCTAGCGGATGGAATGGGATAATACCGCTTCCAGTATATGCAATTTTCGCTTCCGAAGTTAAACGGAATGGGGCGAAATCACAGAGTGAAAGTACATCAACAATGTTAATGTCAAGGTATTGTTTAGATTTAATGATTTTAGTAAAATAAACACTGACACGCGACAGGGATGTCTTTATCTTTATAGAATCCGTGTTTTTGAAATACTAAAATAATATTTATTTACTCGAGACTTGGAAACTATTAAAATCTTTACGCAAAGCATTTGGATGAAAGTTACATGTTTGTGCAAAAAGCATTCTCTCCAAGCGTCACGTGTTAGCTGTATATTAAGAGAGTTGTCGCGCAATATTTGTTATCATCTTGATGCCAATATTTGAGTTGTTCATGCAATGCGCCTTACACAACCAGGGGAGACGGAAGGTCTCGAACCGTTGACGAGGAATATTAAAAAAGAAGATAGTATTTTTTTGAAATTGCGCCACAAGAGCGCGAATTTTGGTTCTTGAAGTTCACTTCGCCGGAACGCTCCCATCAAATTAAGGTGCGAGGCACATGATGGAGTGGCTCTAGATCCTGCAGGCAAACAATGTTTATGTTGCGAGGCTCAACAGTCGGCCGCATTAATTCTGATTGTCAATGCACCCCAAATGCATACGCACACATTTAAATAATTTTGACATGTGGGATGTAGTTCGTTACGCTTACACGCATATACTAAGCTGGAGCCATTCCCCCTCGCCTGCCGAAACCGCAGAATGGCCTTTCAAACGTAAGATATGTCAAAAGTTTTTGCGCGTCTCTGGCACGTGATATATTATATACTTTTTAACCATGTTCAGACTCTGAAACCCCAGTTTAAATTTGGCTTTTTTGTGGTAATTTTCAATAAAAAGTATTTAGTATTTTCAGCAAAACACCATTTCGGAAGCTCGAAAAAATTCCAAAATTGCCCCTTCCCCTTTTAAAAGTTCTGAAAGAGCTACAATCAGCATATATGTTCAAAAATAAAAAAAAAATCCTACCAGTGCTGACACGTAATATCATAAAGTTTGATATCTTGATAGGTTTATGGATAGACCGATTTAGATGAGATATATAGTAGACTATATACATCTTCCAGGTGTATTTTCGTTTCAATTTGTTTAAAACTTATCATTATGAAGTCCACATGTACTGCTATCGCCAAAACTGCGGCTCCATCATGTGATCTGATTCAATGACACCGTTGTTTGTTTTTATTCCTAGAAATAAATACTTTTTTTCTATTTCATGCCTGTCGAGGTATCGTCAGGTATTCTCAATTCGCTGTGGTCATATGTTTCTCACGAAATTTTCATGAGCTAATTTGAGTATATCATTGAAATCATAGGACTTTCATTACAATAAACGGTCAATTCAACTGATTATTCATACATTATTTTCATCGTTTTGATGTCTCATGATTTGTCATATAGCATCTTTCAAGAAAAATTTGACTGTATTTCATTGACTCCTTTGAGATGATAGACAGTGGGATTTTGCAACAAACAACTTAAGATTATTATGTGGACAAAAGTCAAAATTGCTTGAAGTCTATGGTTTTATCTTATACAATTTTACTGCTGTAACGCACCCCCAAGTCTCCAATAACCTTTAAATTTATTTTTCAAGCTGATACAAACCGAGGCGTAGCAGTTTGCATATACATCAAGATTCACGGGCAAATATATAATCGATAACAATATATTGTAAGAAATTTAAGAAGAAATGGAATTACGAATACTTTTTTTTTTGTATTTTATACATAACCAAGGCCGGAAACAGCGCTTAAAAAAGAGTCAACTGGCGTACCTCGAATGGTGAAAACCTACTACAAGATATTCTTTAGAGATATGGAAAACATCCCATGCAAAACTGAACCATCATGATAAAGTACCATCTACCACTTCTTTGTTTCCTTTTAGTCAACATTCACGATACGCATAAAATATGTTGCAATTTTTTTTTTTTTTCCCGAAATTTCACATTTAACGACGTCATTTTTTATGGATTCAAAAAAAACATGTATGAATTGTTTTTATGATAGATATGGTCATACAATAGTTGTTATATTTGGCCCGTCTGAAATCATGTTTAATCGTCTTCTGATGAAAACCTTCTAACTCAATTGTTTGTTCATTATTGGTTTTGTGCATTTCAAAATTGTTTTGTTTTGCGTGGTCTTCCACGCGCATTGGAAGGAGGTGCCACGAGAATTCGCCACGCTGAATTTTCGACCCATTAGTACTCATCTCTGTGACTCAAGTCGGTAGCGTTAATGATTTGGTGGATTTGAGGGGTGTGAAATGAAATGAACTTTATTTCACAGTACGCAATTAACAGCGTTTACGATTATATCTGGTTACGAGATTTATCTTGCGTCTTGCCATTCCCTCCCGTGTGGAACATATGAGAAACCAGTAGGGTTATCGAGCATAGTCGTCCCAAGGCTGTGGTTTACAGTGCCTCGCCCAGGGACACCCTGCATGTATTGCTCATTGAAGTAATTTCTGTTCTTCCATCTTGAACATACTTCGTCGGGGTTCGAATCCTCGTCATTCATGAGGCGTTACGTTCGGCAGCTGTTATCGGTTTCATCAGACCACCGCGGACAAGTTTTGTAGTTTTATGTAGGTAACCCACGGTTAGGGAAATAGTTGACTTTGGCTTAGGTTACTTGTATTTGTACTATGAAGCTACATTTCCCTAACTATCTAGTTCATTGAGTTAATTTTTTGTTCTAATTTGAATGCTAATGACTTCTCCACGTTTGTTTAAAGTGCTCGATCCAAACATGATCGCGCTTGGCGAGTTGTTGATTTATTGACTGCTTTTGCTTTGACCACTTTGCGTCCAGGAATGCCATTATTCATACGCTGCATCAAAGGTTGAAACAATTTATCCTTTCGATCACGATAACATGATTTGTATGGGCGTAACTTTGGGGCTCGAAGTCGAAGAAATTGCTGCAACTGTATTATCTCATGTTTGTTGTTTATTTCAACTCTTGCTTCAAGTTATAAAACATTTTCCAGCACATACCAGTGTACTAATGTTTTTGATATAAACTTTTGTTAAACCACTGGTTTTATGAGGTGTGTCCGTATTGTATGAGCATATTGGATTTAGAATAATAGAGCCCCAAGAAATAGGCGCGGATCGATTAGAATTCAGGCCGCTACTAGATAGAAACGTCGGAGGGCGGTTTGGATCTTATGCAGACCGTCGTTCGTGAATGACGATAAACCGTCAACAGAACAGCGGTAGAAACGAAACTAGCCCCAGTCGAAGAACTAAAACAAACCTGCTCAAATCTTTATCGAGATCCCATACAACGAACTAAAAGTCAATTCCTCCAATTGTGCAAATCCCCTCTCCATTCACGTTCATTTTCGACGACGCCGTCTTTTTAGCCTTAAAAGCTGAGTTGGAGAACATGCGAGTCAAGGTAATACAAGAACAAGAAGAGTTGTAATTTGAGGTTGAAGTGAAGAGATGGAGATAGAGATGCAAATTCGAATGCAAAAAAGAAACATGGAAAAGAATCTCCAAAAAAAGAAACTAGAAATGCTGAAGAAAATTTTGCATGTTCGTTCCAAAGTTGCTGTAGTGGCTCAACACGCAAGTGAAATTTTGTTCGCAGTATGGTTCTGACATACTAGAAGAGTTGAGAAATTTTCCTCCTTCTGGCGAGCCAACGCCTCTAATATCTACCGCAGCATTTGAGCATTTGCAAAACAGACTTCAAATATGAGCAACACAAGAGAGCAAACCAGAGGTCGCAAAACGACTAGAACTCGATCCACCAAGCACTCACACTCCACAAACAACTGCAGTGGTTAAAGAATTAGCACATGGAATGGAAGCTGGCAATTCCCGTGATCAATTGGAAGTCGGGAATCCATTTACGCAAGCAGATAATGTAGTTTAACAGGGAGGAAATCCAACGGCGTGTGAAATCTCTATAACTAATCCCCCAGCCGGTATTTCAAATCCGATAGGTAGAAACGAGCCAGAATGGGAGAATCCGTTTGTTCCCCTGCATGGCCAAGCTGATGTAATGAAGCAGGTACACCGTTACCGTCCTCTGACTGATGCCACGGAGCCGGTGCATCGTTACCGGCCTCTGACTGATGTTATAGAGCCGGCACACTACTACCTTCCTACAGCTGATATCACACTGAGGCGTCGGGGGGAGTAATAAGAGATCGAGATCAAGACAGGATTTCGCAAGAACAAGAAACCAATCTGGCGCTTTTGTGGTAGAAGCTCATATAAAATCTGTTACGGAAGGACCAGCTATAAGGGTCTACTATTCTGTTGGGTTGAATCAATTTGCAAACAGTTGAGAAGTTGTTTAACTATTCTAGAAGAGTATCAGTCCGGAGCAGTCATGGATTCTCTAGACAATATGAAAAAAAAAAACACTTTCATCGTCTGCCGTACAATCTTCAGAACGAATATTTTAAGTCGGCTCAGGCGTACTACGAGACAAACAGGCCCCGTGGAAGAACTTTCGGGCGAATCAAGAGAAGAATCATTCCTCCATTTTTTCACGTGATGATAAAATTTGTAGAAGAAAAGGCTATTACATCTTATTAATTTTATGGAAAACTATTGCAATCGAGAGAGAACAAAACTCTAGCAAATTTTGACGAAATGGTCAAGCTTGCAAATGCATTTTGTGTTCCGAGAAGCATCCCCTGTTTAGGTGTAATGTGTTTGAATCTAAACTTAGATGAACGTAGAGAAATTGCCAGAACACGGAAGCTGTGTTTCAACTGTCTCAGGCGTAATCATCTCGCGAAGCAATGCGAGCTCGAACGATCATGTCAAGTGGCGGAAAATGACACAATGCTGTGCTTCACAAAGATCTGTCTCCAGCCACAAGTAACGTGTTAGATTCTCAGAGGGTCGCAGATTCTCCAGTATTCAATGGAGCCGGTACAAATGTCACGTCAGCAAGTACTGTTTGCATGATGACGAAATCCCCTAATCGACTCAGAGTTGTTCCTGTTCGAATTAGTCATCCAGATGTCAGTAACACAATTCCAGCATATGCATTACTGAATGAATAAATCAATTTGTACGCATTTGTACGAGTGTCACGAGGAAGATGGCCTTGTTGGAATCAAGGAAGTCTCACAATAAAAAGAGAAGATTTCAAAGGTATGTTGCCAACCGAATTCAAACCAAGAAAGCGAATTCTTAGTTAAATGGGCCCGAGTTCCTTTATTGTGATGAAACAAAATGGTCGCAACAAGTAAAAACTGCGCCTGAGATGTCAACGTTCCTGAAGTCGAGCTGGAAACGGTCACTTGTGCTTCTATATCTCAATGCAAAATGACGTCAACTGAAACACTTTTAAACTATTTTTCGAGTTTCACAAAGTTCAAACGATTTGTTGCGGGGCTGCTACGTTTCGTGGAAATACAGGCATAAAGTAGAAGATGTGCCTTTCACTTGTCAATTGACAGTCGATGGACTCAATTTTCATGAAAAACAGATAATCAATTGTATTCAGAAGGAAGGTTTTCCAGATGTAATTCGAAGTTTACACAATCACCTAGATAACGAAATTATCAAGCTTATGAAGAAAAGAGATTTGTTAAAACACCTTCAATGAGGGATTTGCGAAAACTCATTTCATTTGTTGTAAATGATATTATCTACGTAGTTGAGGATTGCAGAACTCATCTTCGCCGGACTACAACATACATCCAGCTATCCTGCCATGTAATCATCATGTCACCGAGTTGATGATACTTTGGTTTCACGAACGTGGGGGACACAGCGGAACAATTCACGTTCCTTCATCGATCCGACAGAAGTATTGGATTATCCACGGCCAAGCAACCGTCCGGCGCGCACTTAAGAAATGCTTGAAATGTCAGATACCAAAGGCTTAACCAGGAAATCAGAGAATGGCTCCGCTTCCGGCATGTCGCTTTACTCGAAGTTATCCGCATTTTACGTTCCCTGGAATTGATTTCATCGGAGAAATTTTAACCAAGCTTGGGCGAAGTCAAGTGGAAAGATACGGGTAAGTCTTCACATGCATGTCGGCACGTGGCATACGCATAGAGAAGGCATATTCACTTGAAACATCGTCTTTTCTTCAAGCTCGTCAAGGATTTATATCAATAAGAACTAGACCACTTTACTTTATATTGCGATAATGCAACTAATCCGGTGGGTGGTGCGACTGAACTCAGACGAGGCATACCAAGGTGGAATAAAGCAATGACAACCCAAAAACTATCACAAGCTGGCATCCCATTCCACCATACATCACCAAGAAGTAACTGGGGGGATGATACGTCTGTTCGTGAAATACTTATGAACCTAGCATCCAGTAGAACATTAGTGACGAATCACTCTACACCTTTTTCACTCAGGCTGAGATGATTCTCAACAATCGCCCAATATTTCCGATAAGCGATGATCCAAACGATGTCGATCCACCCAAAAAAATTCAATTTTAAAGCAATAGATCGATTCTCCATTTACTCATGATGTATTCATCAAAGCTGATATGGATATAATGAAGACATGGAGACATGTACAACTGCTTACAGACTAGTTCTGGGAGTATCGGTTCAAATATTATTTTACACTTCTACAACAACGACAGAAGTGAATGTATCCTAAACGCAATCCCCAAGTTGATGTGTGTTGTCCTGCTACTCAATGAATCAACACCTGGGGTCTTGTGGCCTAAAACAATTGCTGAGCAAGTCTGGATCAAGATAATCTAGTTCACCGTGTCCTCAGTCCTCGTCAGAACTGCCAACTCCAGTTACATCAGAGACGTGAGAAAGATTGCCTACTTGAAGAAACGTAGTGAACATTTAAACTGTGTATCCTGCATTTTTGTGAAAAAAAATGTATTCATGTGCTTCTCTTTACGCTCCACACATTTATACCTGTTTTTCAGCCGGTATGTTTAATTTGGCCCGTCTGAAATCATGCTTACCATTTAATAGTCCTCCGACCATCTTTTAACTCAATTATTCGAAATGATTTGTTCATTATTGGAGCCTTCCTTTTCTGAATTGTTTTGTTTTGCGTGGTGACCGTATTGGTAAAACGTGCCACGAGACTTGAGAGAATTCAACACGGTAAATTTTCGACCCATTGGTACGCTTCTGTGTGACTCAAGTCGGTAGCGTTAAGGTTTAGGTGGATTTGAGGTGTGTTGCTTTGTGTTGGTTATTCAACTTTAGAGAAATGGTTGAATTTAGTTCAGGTGACTCGTATTTGTATTTGTACTATGAAGCTAAAACATGTCCCTACCTATCCAGTTTATTGAGTTGCTTAACTTCTTATAGACAGTAGCGAAATGCTAGTGACTTTGTCAAGTTTGTTTATAGTGCACGATACAAACATAAGATCGCTTGGCGAAGAGTTTTTTTTTTTTAGTTGAATTACCGACCACTCTGGTTTCGGCCGCGCGGGTTATGTCATTTAGAGATGTATTCATCCTATTTGTGAGTCAGACTCGAATCTCCTTCCACTATGATATTACCACAGAGTCGGACATGGTCCTGGGTTTTTTTTCCACTTGACCGTTTGTCGCGGTTTTGTGGTGATCATGTAGTTTACGTCCAGGCACACGCTGCATGAAAGGTTGTCTAAATTTATCCTTGCGTTCACCATTACATAATTTGTATGGGCGTAATTTCAAGGATCGGAGAATTTGCTGCAATTGCATTTTCTCACGTTTGCTGTTTATTTCAACTCTTGCTACAAGTTTTAAGGCATTTTCTGGCGCATACCAGACCAGTGT
Organism: Styela plicata; assembly: GCA_963675895.2. NCBI lineage: Eukaryota > Metazoa > Chordata > Ascidiacea > Stolidobranchia > Styelidae > Styela > Styela plicata. The sequence continues at coordinate 16,338,374 of OZ023153.1, forward strand.
TCTGTTGTATTCGGTAAAAACTTTTGTTAAACCACTGGTTTTGTAAGGTGTGTCTGTATTGTGTGCGCATATTGGATTCAGAAGAATAGCGCACCAGGAAATAGGCGCGCATCGCTTATTTCTGCCAATAGATAGAAACGTCAGTGGCCGGCTTGACTTTTACAAAGAGAATTGGATAAAGACCCCATAACGGGTACACGAACTTCTCCGTTTGTAGAGTCAAATCTATTTGAAGTACAACTTGCCCTGTCCTTAAGATACTAAAATTGTCGTAAAACTCTTCGAGAAAAACTCTAGGCTTTTATTACCTATAGCACTTTAAAAGCCATGAAATTTTTTTCTGTCGTCGAGGTGTGCCTGTAGCGCTAAGCACACACTCCCTTTCTCCAACCGATGCTGACCTTTGTGCAATCCTTACCAGCTTGTTTTTGCTGTGATGATTTGTAAATGAAAATATGACAACCGATTTCAGTATGTACATCGATGAAATCTGCAATGTAACTTTTGTCAACTCTTTCCTCTAATTCACTTGCTTCTGGAGTTACGTGTATTATAAATAAAACGAGAGTTTGCGGAATATTAACCTGTTACACTGACATTTCGAGATATGCCAATTTGAAATATGTTATGAAGTAAGTCTGAAGTAAAAAATAACATCGCGCAGAAAAAATTAAAATTCTATGCTTAAATACACCATTACTAAAGCGCTTTGCGTCGTAGCTAATCGAGGTCTATGCGCAGTGACGTTTTCAGAACCTTGATAAGGGCAATTTTGTGGTTAAATTAAGACATCATGAAAGTCGCCGTAGGCAGAATTTTTTTCTAAAAAATAGCGTCATTATTGTACAAAATAGCCCGAAATCGCGTCGGAAGCGTAATTTTTTTGTTCAGGGATTGTTGTCATAATTTAATTATGTTCTTGGGAGCTTGGACAAACTCAAAAAAATTGAATTGTAGAGAATCACAAAAGATGTTTTCATATGAAAGGGTATTTATTGCAGTAAATAGTTACTATGGTATCGTTTAAACTCGATTATGTTTACCCAATGACAGTCTTTTCATAGTCCACATCGATGCATATTTCTATCAAACGCTAGCGAAGGTTCGCTCTCAAAATTGGTCTATTAGCCTTTACATTTTTTGGGGAAAAAGTTTACGATTGTCTGTAGACGTTTTTGTATTTGGACTTTTTAATATTATTTGATTAATATTATTTACTTCAAATTTAATATTATTCAAATTATCTCACTCTAAAAAATATTTACGAAAAATGTATTCGCAAATATTATTAATTACTTTAAAGCTTTAAATTTGTAAAAAATCCGTTAAACACAAAAGGCAAATTTAGGCCGTAGGGAAACGCCTATCTTGTCGCTCGTGCAACATTCATTTAAATTACAAAGAAAAGTCCTCGTTGCAAGACCTACCCGCTTTATCCTAGTACGACATTGAAATCGCCGCCGCTTACGGCTGATCTGTCCGACATTTTATTATTAACAAATAACAGATGATCCTTCCCACTGGATATAAAGTAAAGCATTCGATTTTAGGAGAGAATGGTTATTGAATTTTATGCAATAGAAATACGGAATAATGATTTTCACTTGTTATAAATTGTCATTATAATATATCACTCTGGGGATGGCTAAACATTTTTTTTGGTCAGGCGGGTCTTGTCATTTTTTTTCGCTCAAAATTTAAATATCTAATGTCAGAAATTAGTCGGTACTTGTGGTAAGGCATGGACTTGGAACTTCAAAAATGGCATGTTATTCGACAACCGTGATTTGAACTGTTTTAATATGCAGAAAATGTTGTTATTAAATAGACAACATTCTATTCGAATCTACGATTTCATCGGTTGTATTTAGGTGATAATAATTCTGAACATTTGCGGGGAAAAATTAAATCTTGGGGCACATAAGAAGGCAAGTCAAATATATTGAACAGGAATACCGCGCCGAAGTTGTCACGAATTTTTTTCGGAAAAATAGTTTATTTTGAGACAAAATGAAAAATAGACGGAATGTGTCAATGGCGCTGAAGACCCGCGAAAAATCTTGCTCCTTTGAAAGTTGTTGTTGCAAAATTCCAAAATTTGAAGGCTTTGGGGGACTGTCCAATGTCCACCTCCCCTAAATTAACGTTCCAATGGCGTCTATAACGACAATAAAAATATATTTTTTTTTTAATTCGATTGAGATAATTTGGAAAAATTATTCCTGATTGAATTGAACTGGTTGTCGTTTTCTACCTGTTTCGGTATTATGATGATACTCACTTAAAGTTTGTATTTTTAAAAGCCATGCTTACCCGTGATGGCTTGTCATTTCATCTCTGGCTCATCGTTTTTGAGTAGTCTCTGATAGTCTCAATCAGCAAAGCCGATAGCTGACGAAAAGCGCGCCAAAGAAATCAGCTGATTTCACTGTGATTGGACAGTTTCCACGTCCCGGGTTTCGGGCGTCGTTCGTGAACACGTTTCTTGCCGGCTCTTCAAGTATCGGCTTCGTGCTTTAGGTTTACCACTTTAAATATAATTATAATGAATCTGTAACTATTGTGTTACAGATCTTAAGTAAGCTAAAGTAAGACCGAAATTCATCAGAGAGTCAGAGAGGATAATTAAAATCTGGGTGGGCTGGGTAGGTGGGCTGTCGTTTACAGTTTAGTTTGTTTTGAATTCTCTTGCTATCGTCTTGGTCGGCGCACCTTTTTATTTTGAACAAACATTGGTTAGTCTGTTCTAGCAGCATTTACTCGCAGTCACAAATTTCGTCGCTGGCTGGCTAGTAAAATGGGTACCGGTAGTATTTAGTAGTATTATTTTGTAGATAAGTAAGTCTAAGCCCTCAGATACGGGATACCGGTACAAAGCGCTGGGCAGGCACTCTCATTTGCTTAGTTTTTGCACGAATTTTACCAGTCCCAGTCCCAGTATTGCACGCAACCAAGAATCTATACATTTTTGTCTATAATTAGTAAAGTATTGTGTGTGGTGGGAAAAAATTTTTTTGATTTAATTGATTAGTCATTACGTTACTGTAATTTTCCAGCTTCAGAATTGGAAAAATATGCAAGCAATAAGTTTTTCATGCAAAAAATTTTTTGTGTACGTATACTTAGCATAACTTAGCATAACATTTTACAAGTATCGAGCATGTTTACCCATTTTAAACAAACAAGTTTTTGGTAAAAGTCTTAAACAGTTTTCTTTTCAGATTAGAATTTGCATTTACTATTTATTGATTTATTGATTGGAAAAGCTTAATTATCCACAAAATGGTTCATTTTGACATTCGAGAAATATTCTCAACCAGTCAATCTATACTGAAATGATTATTCTTCCTTTATAATATTTTGGTAATCCTGCTGCATACAGGCATTTTGATTTGTTCTGATAACATTTACAATGTCTTCCACGACGTAAGTAGCAGCAGGCTTTTGTGTATGTATTCATTGTTATAGGAGTGGTTTTTGCGCTATGTATACTCTGTTATAGGATGTGACTCATCTTTGTCAGGGATGAGTTAAATGTCTCACACCCTAATATTTTTTTCAATTTGCTTGTGATTTGTTTATCTTCTGTGAAGCTTTCATTCTCCTTTCTCTTACAGATACACTGGTAAGGAAGAATTTGAATTTTAAAGTGAAATATTTTAAGCAGAAAGGTGCATCTAGATGATGTCTGAAGCTGGTACTATCTGATGCTTTGATATTATGAGTAAGTATTATCCATATAAGGCCGATGCCTGGTAAAGCAAAAATAAAGTGAATGAAATAGGTTTCACTCGGGTTTATCAAGAAATTGATTAAATTATGATGAATTATGGTAGTAGTATTTATTAACTGTATGCTAAAATTTTTGCTTTTATAAAATTCAAAAATTTTTGATACATTTTGATTATTTCGTAATTAGTTCATTAATTCATTCCAGTGCTTCATTCATTCCCTTCTTAATTGATATCAACTTCAACTTGAATTGATTTGTCGTTTAACTTGTGATAAAGTTATTGGGGACTTGTTCAAGGATGACCAACTATTCATATTCACAGTTTAAATCTACAATTGCTGTCTAATTATGAAGTTTAATTATATAAGCAACATATGAAGATAGTTTAAATATTTTTTAGGGCGATTGTAATCTGAAAAAGCAATTATACAAAAATTCGCAACATTTCGGGGCCCTTAAAAATTCCCATAAACTTTTCGGATAACTATCCAAAATTTCCGAGCTTTTTTTTTTTTATTAATAATAATGTATATGCAACACCCAAGAGTAAGAATCGTAGACTGATTTTTGTTCGACTGACAGGATGCACGTACTCAATGTGTGTATAAAAATAGAAAGCGAAAAATTTGTTATATAATTAAGCCCCCTAGCATGCACCTAACTCATGTCTGGAAGCTTCATTTAGGTCATAGGGTGTCATGTTGTCGAGCTGATCTTTAACAGGATAAAAATGTTGTTTTATCAGGTGATGATTTGGCAAGTTTGTGATTAAAACAATTGAGTTTGTGGCATAACAAAGCATACACTGAACTATGGTACATCTTATTCTAAAGATCACTGAATGCCTATAAATATTTTTTGCTTTCGTCTAATATGACAGTAGGCACGTGTTTATAGGGCGAAGTAATGTTTTAATAAATATAATATAAAATTTAGGTGTCCAAACAAGAAAAATAGAACTGAATCCGTATCTTTATAAATTCCTATGGTCTATTTTTTCATCATGATTAAGCATTAATTTTTTTCATGTTATCTTTGACTAATTTTGAACTCTTGAATTTGAATTTTAAACTCCCAAAAGTTTTCTTTTCTGCATTCCTCTGTAACATAATTTATCCAAGTATGGTCAACTTACTTTCTTTGCACCCTTAATGTAGTAGCCGAATTGTTCTCTGTGTATTGAATTTACTTATTTATTTCTTGGTCATCTATCTGTTTCATTTACTGACAGGAAACCGGTGTCGAGTTGGTAAGGGAAATAGATCAAAGTGAGGAGATAGAGAAAAGAATACAAGACAAGCTAGTGCCTATCAGCAATTCCGGTTAGTGACTAGATAACCCATATTTTCACAGAAATATTATTTTCAATGGAAAGTATATAGACTAAGAAATTTTACCTGAAAGATAGTACTGTAAACACTATCCATGAATTTGTTAAACAATCGTTCGTAATGAAATAATCTAATTGTCTTGTCACAGTAGAGAACACGACATGGTTTTTAGTTGGTGTTCAATGAATAATTTGTTTCAAACTATGACCTGTTTAGTATGGATTCTAAAGAAGAAACTGGTTGAATGAATGAGAAAAATAGGCCTATATTGCTGATGTCACTAAACAGGAAAAAAAAAAATAAATCGATCGGGTAATTTTTTGCATTCCATGTTTAATCATTCAGATTTATGAGTTAGTTATGGCCATCTTTCTCAGTGTAGCAGTAATTATTTCTTGCATAATAGATATAAGGCCTAAAATGGTTGCAGAAGGATGCAATATTGCACCTAGTTGAGACTAAAAAAACAGGACTTCAGTATTTTGAATCGGCTTATTAGTTGCATCTGAATTTTGGTTACAACATGAAACAGCAACCCACCCACATTTACTAGATATCTGCGTTTTTGTCAGTTGTTCATCAGAATAAAAAATATATTATATCATGCTGCCCAGCTCTAATACAGGTGATTAATATTCATATTTGGGATTAAGCTATGTGGAATTGTCAATTATCAATAGATTTTTTGATTGATCTCTGAAATAAGATCGCTGAAATCATTTTTATTACAAATTTCAATTGTTCAACATTTTAAGAAGATCCAGGATATGTCAAAATCATAAAAAATTTTAACGAATTGGAAGAAAAGCAAAAAGATTACGGGAAGCAGATTCTGAAAGCAGATCAAATTTCCAAGATACTTGAGCTTTTTTGCAATTCAACTGGAAGGTGATTTTTCGCTTGTATTTTGTGTTTGGAGTTTTTGAATCGAAGAACGGCTGATTTCTTGTTTCTTTTTATGTCAAGTCAAGATTGAATATATATTAGGGATAACAATTTTTTAAACGGTTATTTTTGCTAAATAGTCGTGAAACCATGAAATCCATATGTGTTAACAAAAGGTAGGGGTACAAAAAATGTGTATTGAATATAATAAACTACCTCCTCCACTGTCCACATCCAGCAGTTTATTTGTACTTTGTTGCGACGTCAACTTATCACTTTCAAATTCAGATAAGTATTATTGGGATTAATTTTGGCCCGTTGATAATTTTTTGTATGGACGCCGGCATCTGGAATAAAGGTATTCCATTCATTCAAAAATTGGTCCGAATTTGTGGATAACAAGATAAGAGTAATAATACACAGCAATGAAAATTCAAAAGAAAATCAATTTTCGAGCAAATTTGCATAATATACGCTATTCTATCAAACTTCTATTGATATTTTTAGATACAGAAACTTTTTTATTTTTTTTTCATATAGGAAATATTTGATGCTGGTTTGTCTTCTTTGAACAAGAAGGAATAGAGAATATATCTGCTTGAATATATCTTCTGACATGATGTTCTAATGAAGCGGTTTGTACTTTTTTGCATATATGTGGGTGTGGTTCAGCCATAGATCTCTAAGGGTTTATTCTGGAGGGCTGTCATAAAAAAATTTCTCACAGATGGTATTGCTTATTTTCTCCATGAATATTGAGTTTCTATGGCATGACCCGAAGCAGATGGCACCCGTTAATCTGGTATTCTTTAGTTCCGAACATTTTAATGTCTGTAACCCACTTCTATACCACCAAAGGTCAGCATCAAAGCATTTCCTGTAGTATATTTTTGTTTCAAGCACGGCGCTTGCTTGCCTAACTACAACCAACATTGGGCCATTTCTATGTGTAATGTCCTTGCGCAATTCGACTTTCCATTGGTCAAGTACATCCTTATATTGTCAAATTTGTTAAGTTTAGATTATTTAGAAAGGTATTTCAAACACTTTAATGATCGGTTAATCAAAAGGGTGGCATCAATTAATTTTGGGTCTTTTTGAAATATCAAGGCAATTTGCTGAGTTTAGATTCTTTAGGAGGATATTTCATTTCACAATTGTAAAATTTTGAAAATTCTGTGCTCTGTTATTTTGAAGGGACAGATGGATATAATATTTTTCGAATTGTATTTTCTTTCTTTTACAAAGTTTACTAAATGTTATGGTCAACATGATCATCATGAGACATCATAAGTTAAGGCTATTGTGTTTTCGCTCCCAGAAATGACCATGATACTGATATAATATGTTATCTATCAAAAAATGATGAAGCATGGGCACATAATCGATGAACAACACACATGGGAATTTTGTGATTTATTTCACTGGAATCTTTCCACGATTTTTTAGTTGAACAGGAAAAATTCTTGTTTCAAAATAATTCTAACCGGAATCGTGCAATTCCCTCAGTGGATCGTGCATGGTAGAGGTCTGTTTTGATAGATATATACAAATTCATCTTTGTTCGAGCATGAGTGCAATCAATAATTTTTTCATCTCTTCCCTTAACAATCTCGCTTCCATGTTTTTCGTGCCAGACAGATACCATGTTATCAATTATCGGTGCTGATATACGGATGTTCAGTCACTTCTCTCATTAACGAAGACTAGGTAGGCTTAATAAAACGTGTGCTGGTTTGAAATTGCTCTGACAATCTTTTAAACAGAATAATTTCAATTTTTTATTTTTTTGTATAGCCACTTCTTATAGATGATCACCCTGTCCAAGGCCCTGTAACAGTGGCCACTTATAGACTGACGGGGTTACAATTGTTGGATAGATATCTTTTCCTGTTCGGCTTAGCCTACCCAAGTTATTACACCCTGGATTGAGTGGTGGGCATGGATAAGCAATCCAGACTCGCCGGGACTCGAACCCGAGAACTTCAACCTGCGATGCCAACATATTTAACCACTAGGTTTTCGCGCCCACGAAATTTCCAGCAGTACTACAATATTAAATTTTTCTTTGATCACGGTAGATACTGGACTGTTCAAAAATGGTTTTTGATATCTGATTTTTTTGACTTACAATTACAAAGGAAATATTTCAATTTTTGATGTTGTCGTTCATTTGTTCTGATGCAAGTAGCAAGTTTTTAATTTCAATTGTTAATATTCACTATTAGTTGGGAACTCTGATGTCGACATCCGCCAAATGCCAGACTTTGCTCTTGGATTCTCAACGATGACTTAGAGGAGTTGATGATTTCTTCCTTAAATTTGCTAAGAAAGCTTCTCTATTTAACTCATGGTTTGAAAATGTCGAAGAAGACTTGCCCGATCCAGTTCGATGTAATTACCTACAGGAAATTAAGGTATGTTATTTTTCTCGTATGTACTATTTAGATGATGTTAGAAATTAATAAATACTCTAGTTGTATTGTGAATATGACCCAATTTGAGGTGTGATTTGGGCATTCCATTATTTTTAAACCAAAAAACTTCTTACACACCCCCGTGTCAGAATTTGTTGAAAATTGGCATGTTGGTAGAGTTTCGAGACATTTCTAGAAATGTAAAGTTCAGGGTCAAAGGTCGAGTGGCTCGGATTTCATAGGCAGTTGAATAATTTGCATCCAGAGGTTTTTTTAGCCGAAGAATTCATTGCTCTTGGTGAAGGAGTTGTTTCAAGCCTTTTTAATTTTTGTGTTCGCAATATTTAGCCGAGCGAAACGCGATGTAGGCAATGAGCAAAAAAACCTGGCACCAAATTAAACTTCAATCTTCCTCTTATCAATTGAAAAAGTAAAATTGATGGCTATTTTTCTTATTTTTGTATTTTTGAGAAAATGATCTTTAAAAATAGACCTCTGTGAACTTAAAAATTGCTAATTCATGTATAATGGAACTCTCTTTCCTCAATACCGTACCATTCATTCTGGTAGTAGTTGGT
>OZ023153.1:16352374-16365073 GCA_963675895.2 Styela plicata
CTGTATGTAAAATAGAGGTTAGATTTCAAGTGGCATGCCATGAAAATCACCCAGTGTTCACTTCCCCAATAACCGCCAAATGGCATTGGAACCTCAGAGACGCAGGTTCCTAAGATATCCTGAGTATTTTGTGAAATAAAGAACAAAAATTGCTGAATACCTGGATAATGGCTATGCACATCAAATTCCCATTGAACTTCTGACACCCAGCAGTCGTACATTTTATTTGATACATTTTGATACTAGACAAAAAAGATTTGTATTGTTTTTGATGCCTGTAGAGAGCATGATAGGGTCGGCGCTTAAATAAGCAGTTATTGACTGGCCCAGACATGAATTCGTCTCTTATTGGTGTACTTTGTAGACTTCGCATGATTATTGTTTTGCTGCTGATATTGCACAAACGTTTAATAGGATTAGAACCTGCCTTTGTGATTCTGACAGCCTTGATATTTTTATGGTTTTAAGGTAACAAACCAGATGGGAATATTATCGATTACTATATGACTAGTCAAATTTTTGGCAGTGCATCACTGCATGCATGTGCCCAATTTTGTTTGCATGAAATTACCACTCGTAATGAAACAAATGTAGAATCCACCATAATGTGTATTTTGAGAAATATGTATGTGGATTGAAATGATGATTCTATTAAAAAAAATATATTTCTGTTGCTAAACAATTATGCCCTTTACTTGAATCCGGGTGTTTTCACCCAACCAAATTTATTAGTAATAACAATGAAATTTGAAGCCAGATACTAGATTTAGATCTTGGTGTTTCTCAGAATGAACGTCATTTAGGGGTAATTTGGAATATTTTATCAGATTGTATTGAAATCCGCAACCAGATCCTGCCGGAGGATCACCTGTAAATGATGACAAACTCTGCTCTCGATGGTGTAAATGGACAAGTTCACTTGCTGAGCTTGGTCATTTATTCTTTCCGAGATGCTGCAAGCCCCGTGGATTTAAACCTACTCGTACTAGTATTGCTGATGCCAGTAGTTCTGGCTATAGTGCTTGCTTATATTTCAGTTTTGAAAATGCTGAAGGCGATACACATGTATCTTTCGTGAAAGGCATTTCTAGAGTTATCCCTAAAAAAGACTATTCCAAGACTAGAACCAACAGCTGCAGTAGCAGCAACCATGCTTGTCCGTGACTCAAAGATAGTAAAGAGTATACTACTGATTCAGTTCATTATTGGACATAAAGTAGTTCTGTTTTGCAATTTATTAATTCCACTTCTATTCGTTCTCACACCTTTGTGCACCAAAGGTTGCTGAAAATTCATGTGCTTTCACAGCCAAGTCAATGGCATTATGTAAAGTCTGCCAGAAACCCTGACACTGGATCAGACATTGGATCAGGAGGCGAGGCTTGATGCCTAATAAATGGCACAAGGCCAACATATGGTTTTATGGAGCTGATTTTTTGTTGAAAAGTACTCAATCACGGTCATTCTAGACCTTTACCTAAATCTGATTTCAATGAACCTGTTATCACGCAAGAAATTCTTTCATATACTGCTTATTATTTTTCTATGTTACATGATTTTTTGCATCAACTTTCCTCCAGGCTAGTGCGTGCAACTGCCTGGCTTCTGAGAGCTCGTTCATTTCTTTATTTATTGGAAAATTAAAGGTTATTCTGATGATAACAATATTCTGAGATGATTAGCTATTTATCTGAGAACCCCATCATAATAACTCGGAAGTAGGAGAAAACATCCATGTCCTTTGACAAAAGCTTTTGCCAAGTTCACTCTTTGTTTCTGATGCTGTATTCAGACTAGGAGGGCGTATAAATCTTCCTGTATTGCCCAAAGGTTCCAAGAATCCACCCATTTCACTTAGCAATCATGTTACGCGTTTAATTATACTACATTACCATTTGTCTGAGGGACGCTGCGGTACTTTACGTGTATTGTAGGTTTTCAATGCATGGCTGACATGCCCGAAGATTAGTAGTTAGATTAGTCCACAAGATGTAGACATTTTTAATTCGATGACATCGACGGAAATAAAGTCAGGTGCAAATTTATGCACGTCTAAATGTTGAGTTTTAATCCATCCGTGTTTGATTGTACGCACGGCACCTTGTTGGCTATTTGACCTTGTTGACACAAACATTTGTGCAGTTAAGTGCAGCATGCTCTGACCGTGATATTATCCGCATTTCTAAGTGTTATATTTTAATCCATCCATGCTTGATTGTACGCACGGCACCTTGTTGCCTATTTGTTTCTTCATTAAAACACACTTCTATCCACAGAAAGGCGAGACGCAAGAGTATTTTTTACAAGCTTTTTTTAGAGTTTGACGAATTCTTACACTCAACGAGACGCCCGATTAAATTTCGGTAACGTTATATTATCCGTGAACTCAAACACACCTTCTTCAGGAAATATCACTCTGGGTCATCTCGGCTGCCATATTAAATGGCAATGGCAAATGACAAGCCATCACGGAGACCAAAACTAGTGATTTTGAACATATAGATGCTCCTTGATGGGATAAAGAATGTGGTCTTTTTACGATTACGAGAATCAATTTCGAGCTGCCAGTAGCCGCTCGCGAAGACAGAACACAATTCCACTTCGCTCGTAAGGGTGCAACAATTTGTGGAAGCGCATTAGCATGTAACTGTAATTGCATTAAACTTTCTGTGGTCAACACAGAAATGCCAAGTTCCCCCCTTTTAGACGCAAGCCATACAGGAGAATAATACATACTTGTAGTTGTCAACATTTCATCAAAAGGGTTTTCAGCAATCGCTAATGTCATTCATACGATAAGGCAATTGAATCCCTGACTGATGGGAAGTAGTTCAGATTCTTTCTTTAAACGGATGAGTGCGACCAAGTTTTTCCCCAGGACCACAAAAAACATTTCGTTACTTAGCAAAAGTTCTCTTACACGATTATGCTGCTACTCCACGAGATCTTTGGTCTCAGCCACCATGATTTCATGTTTTAATTAGAGATGTACCGATACCACTTTTTTGCCGATACTGCAAAATGAGCCGATACCGATACTCGAAATTACCGATACCGGCCGATATTGATACTCATCACAAATGCCTTCAAATATGCTCAAAGTACATCCTTTAAGTTAAAATTTTTTAAAAATGCCAGTGAAATTCTCTGTAAAAGACCTAATAGCAAAGAAACACACCCACAGTGAATGAAATGTACTTGAAGCAATAACACGAGATTCAAAAAATAATTGCAGAACAAAGAATGTTGGAGAACTTCATTCATACAAATAGAAATATTCAGAAACAACATCCGGAATTAACGTCAGCATTAAGACACCCAAATGAAGAAACAACATTTAAGCAAATTAGTTCCAGACAAAATCAAACTTCTTGATTGGGAAAAATTTGCCAAATCAGAAAAACGAGTATATATTTAAAAAAAAATTTAAGCGTGTGTGCGCAATTCTCACCTATATATTCAGAAGGTTAAATTGTCCAAATCAATTCCAACCTTGAATCTGAAAATTGTATCCCCAGGCGAAGTAATAACTTTTTCAGTATTCAAAACTAAAGTCCCGAAGGTCGTAGGAAAGGAAAATAAGTTTAACAATCCATAACAAGTCCATCGAATTACTGCCTTGTCGTGGCGGATGGGCTTCTTACCTTCGTAATCTGTAGCGCTTTAATGATAGAAGTTATTTTCTAAGGCAAACATAATCCCAATCTCAAGAAGTGGTAAAGGGATCATACTCTCGTCCAGGATAGATACCACTTACTGCATTCAACGATAGGAGTTCGGTTTCTCTGGAATGTTTCCTGCTTAGCGTGTAGTTGTGGGATTTTTCACATATTATGGCGCGTCCAAATAAAGCCAATAGCTCCAATTTTCGTGCACCCCGTAATAGGGGAGCGGGGTGCTAAGAATTTGAAGGGTCAAAAATTTTCCAATTTTTGTCCTAACGTTCGTGGGTCAAGGAAGAACTTTGTTTCTGCTGAATCATTCTTGCGAAGAATAGTCCTGACGTCTTCGCACTCTGTGAGACAAACCTCAATCCTCCTCAATTTTCTGATTTCTGGATTGAGGGTTAACTGCCGGTCAGGAATTCTCCAAGGCATATGCACGGACTTGCTGTCTTAGAAATCTGCCTGTAGCTCATGCAATTGCCTTCGAATCTACATCACCTTCGTATCTGTGCTTGTGAACGTCGCTTCTGACATCGACGTTATTCCTGATCTTCGTATACCGATCCCCCTCAACCCAAGATTGTTTCGTCCTGGACGACATCTCTTTGCAGATGGAAAAGATTCTGATGTCTTGTCCATATGCCAAATTTTTCGTAATGGGAGATATCAATGCCCATCACAATATCTGGTTAAATTCAGCTTGGCTAGAATTGAACCTCATAATTTCGCCATTACGGAACCACTGACACAGATGGAGTTTATGACTAGGATCCCGACTCACGTTCCTCCCGGATTGGATCTTCGTTTTGTCTCAGATCCAGGTGATGTATTCTCATGCAACTCAAATTTCATTATCTGGTACTGTTCTGAAGGAATCCTCAAATATTCGTCTCGTTGGACTCACATTGTCTAAGGATATTAGTTGGAATGATTGTGTTACTAGTAATTCTAAAAAAGCCTCAATGATAGTCGGATGTCTATATCGAGCTCGTCGTTACCGCACTCACGGAATCCTTCTTCATTTGTGCAAATCACTGATTCGATACTGCATGGACTTGCTGTCACATTTGGGGCAGTGAGTAACAACTCTTCTTACAACTCTAATTACAGATGAAGCGTAGAAAGCTCAGAAGCTCAGACGCGACTTGGTAACTGCACACAAGAGCGCGTTTCGCTATATACCGTGTTTATCCGATTGTAAGCCACGGCTTATAAAGTTTTTTTTTCATCATGTTTGCGGCTTAAATTCAAGTGGCAGCTTACATTCAAATGCGGCTTACATTTTTTCTTTGCGATGCGTACTCTGTCTAAACTTTATCGATAAGCTTTATCAGTCATAAACTCATATAAGCATCGGTACAGTACCGGTATATAAGCCTTACATTAAATTTTTTAACACTATCACATGCGGCTTGCAATCAAGTAAATACGGTACCGAATTCATATCAAGCTTTCCTATCCCGATATGAACGATGACCTTCTTTCATACGTGCTTGCATTTTAATACACGGAATAATAAATATTTTGGACAGATATCTCGGAAGTTAAAATCCCTCGGAAATCGTTTGCGAAATCGTTTGCGATGAAATCAATAAATTGTTAAAACAAAATGTAAAATCCGAAATACATGGTGAAAATAAAGTGTCATGTATATTCTACAACAACGTGATGGAACGATATTAGGCTAACGGCTGGAATTGGGATAATAACGCTCTTCCAGCGAATGCAATTTTCGCTTCCGGAGTTGAGCGGAATTGGGCGAATTCACAGAGTGAAAGTACATCAACAAAGAGTTGTGAATGTCAAGGTATTGTTTAGATTTAATGATTTTAGTAAAATAAACACTGACACGCGATAGGCATGTCTTTATCTGAACAGTCAAGCATTTCGAGATCGATCGAATTTCGATTAAAATTAATTTTGTTCTTTTATTATTCTTTAAAGTAAATCATTTTGCAATGAAACCCTGATAAATATCAAATTTTACGTTACGATTTCTTCAGCAGTGGCGTAGATTCCTTTGAGTTTTAAGTTATTCCTAATAGAATCCGTGTTTTTGAAATACTAAAATAATATTTATTTACTCGAGACTTGGAAACTATTAAAATCTTTACGCAAAGCATTTGAATGAAAGTTACATGTTTGTGCAAAAAGTATTCTGTCCAAGCGGCACGTGTTAGCTATTTATTACGAGAGTTGTCGCGCAATATTTGTTATCATCTTGATGTCAATATTTGAGTTGTTCATGCAATGCGCCTTACACAACCAGGGGAGACGGAAGGTCTCGAATCGTTGACGTTCAATATTAGAAATGAAGATGGTATTTTTGAAATTGCGCCACAAGGGCGACACGAATTTTGTTACTTGAAGTTCACTTCGCCGGAACGCTCCCTTCAAAGTAAGCTTCGAGGCACATGGTGAAGTGGCTCTAGATCCTGCAGACAAACAATGCTTATGTTGCGAGGCTCAACAGCCGGCCGCTTTAATTCTGATTGTCAATGCACTCCTAATGCAATTTTCTAAAAAAATACGCTCGCATTTAAATAATTTTGAAATGTAGAATGTAGTTCGTTTCGCTTACACGCATATACTACGCTGGGGCCATTCCCCCTCTCCAGCCGAAATCGCAGAATGGCCTTTCAAACGTAAGAAGTGTCAAAAGTTTTTGCGCGTCTCTGGCACGTAATATATAATACACTTTTTAACATTGTTCAGGCTCTGAAAACCCAGTTTTAAATTTGGCTTGTTTTGTGGTAATTTTCAATAAAAAGTATTTAGTATTTTCAGCAAAACACCATTTCGGAAGTTCGAAAAAATTCCAAAATTGCCCTCTCCCCTTTCAAAGTTCTGAAAGAGCTACTATCTGTATGTATGTTCAAAAATGAAAAAAAATCCCATTAGTGCTGACACGTAATATCATAAAGTTTGATATCTTGATAGGTTAATGGATAGACCGATTTAGATGAGATATATAGTAGCCTATATACGTCTTCCAGGTGTATTTTCGTTTCAATTTCTTTCAAACTTATCATTATGAAGTCCACATCTACTGCTATCGCCAAAACTGCGGCTCCATCATGTGATCTGATTCAATGACATCGTTGTTTGTTTTTATTCTTAGAAATAAATCCTTTTTTTTCTATTTAATACCTGTCGAGGTATCGTCAGATATTCTCAATTTGCTGTGGTCATTTGTTTCTCACGAAATTTTCATGAGCTAATTCGAGTACATCATTGAAATCATAGGACTTTCATTACAATAAGTGGTCAATTCAACTGAATATTCAAAATCGCTTACATTATTTTCATCGTTTTGATGTCTCATGATTTGTCATAAAACATCTTTCAAGAACAATTTGACTGTATTTCATTGACTCCTTTGAGATGATAGACAGTGGGATTTTCCGACAAACAACCTAAGATTATTATGTGAACAAAAGTCATAATTGCTTGAAGTCTATGGTTTTATCTTAAACAATTTTACTGCTGTAACGCACCCCCAAGTCTCCAATAACTTTTAAATTAATTTTTTCAGCTGATGCAAACCGAGGCGCAGCAATTTGCATACACATCAAGATTCACGGGCAATATATAATCCATAACAATATATTATAAGAAATTTAAGAAGAAATGGAATTACGAATTAGACTTTTTGTATTTTATACATAACCAAGGCCGGAAACAGCGCTTAAAAAAGAGTCAACTGGCGTACCTCGAATGGTGAAAGTACAAGATATTCTATAGAGATATGGAAAACATCCCATGCAAAACTGAACCATCATGATAAAGTACCATCTACCACTTCTTTGTTTCCTTTTAGTCAACATTTACGATACTCATAAAATAGGTTGCCAATTTTTTTTTCGGAAATTTCACATTTAACGACGCCATTTTTCATGGTTTCATGTAAAAACATGTATGAATTGTTTTTGTGACAGATATGATCATACAATAGTTGTTATATTTGGCCCGTCTGAAATCATGTTTAATCGTCTTGTGATGAAAACCTTCTAACTCAATTGTTTGAAATGGTTTGTTCATTATTGGTGTTGTGCATTTCTAAATTGTTTTGTTTTGCGTGGTCTTCCACGCGCATTGGAAGGAGGTGCCACGAGAATTCGCCACGTTGAATTTTCGACCCATTAGTACTTATCTCTGTGACTCAAGTCGGTAGCGTTAATGATTTGGTGGATTTGAGGGGTGTGAAATGAAATGAACTTTGTTTCACAGTACGCAATTAACAGCGTTTACGATTATATCTGGTTACGAGGCGTGTGGAACATAAGAGAAACCGGTAGGGTTATCGAGCATAGTCGTCCCAAGGCTGTGGTTTACAGTGCCTCGCCCAGGGGCACCCTGCATGTATTGCTCATTGAAGTAATTTCTGTTCGTCCATCTTGAACATACTTCGTCGGGGTTCGAATCCTCGTCATTCATGAGGCGTTACGTTCGGCAGCTGTTGTCGGTTTCATCATACCACCGCGGACAAGTTTTGTAGTTTTATGTAGGTAACCCACGGTTAGGGAAATAGTTGAATTTGGCTTAGGTTACTTGTATTTGTACTATGAAGCTAAAACATGTCCCTAACTATCTAGTTCATTGAGTTAATTTTTTGTTCTAATTTGTTGTTTTAGACAGTAGCGAAATGCTAATGACTTCTTCACGTTTGTTTAAAGTGCACGATCCAAACATGATCGCGCTTGGCGACTTGTTGATTTATTGACTGCTTTTGCTTTGACCATTTTGCGTCCAGGAATGCCATTATTCATACGCTGCATCAAAGGTTCAAACAGTTTATCCTTTCGATCACCATAACATGATTTGTATGGGCGTAACTTTGGGGCTCGAAGTCAAAGAAATTGCTGCAATTGTATTATCTCATGTTTGTTGTTTATTTCAACTCTTGCTTCAAGTTATGAAACATTTTCCAGCACATACCAGTGTACCAATGTTTTTGATATAAACTTTTGTTAAACCACTGGTTTTATGAGGTGTGTCCGTATTGTATGCGCATATTGGATTTAGAATAATAGAGCCCCAAGAAATAGGCGCGGATCGCTTAGAATTCAGGCCGCTACTAGATAGAAACGTCGGAGGGCGGTTTGGATCTTACGCAGACCGTCGGTGATGAATGACGATAAACCGCCAACAGAATTAACAGCGGTAGAAACGAAACTAGTCCCAGTCGAAGAACTAAAACAAACCTGCTCAAATCTTTATCGAGATCCCATACAACGAACTAAAAGTCAATTCCTCCAATTGCGCAAATCCCCTCTCCTCACATTGCATGCGAGTCGTAATCAAGAAGTGTTGCATTTGAGGCGAAGTGAAGAGATGGGTGCAAATTACAAAAAAGAAACATGGAAAAGAAGTGAAGAAAAATTTTGTGATTTGAGGTTGAAGTGAAGAGAATGGCGAGAGATCTAGCAAAGCATTTGCACAATTCGAATGCAAAAAAGAAACATGGAAAAGAATCTCCAAAAAAAAAAAAAAAGAACTAGAAATGCTGAAGAAAAGCCGGGAATCCGTTTACGCAAGCAGATAATGTAGTTTAACAGGGAGGAAATCCAACGGCGTGTGAAATCTCTGTAACTAATCCCCCAGCCGGTATTTCAAATCCGATAGGTAGAAACGAGCCAGAATGGGAGAATCCGTTTGTTCCCCTGCATGGCCAAGCTGATGTCATGGAGCCGGTACACGGTTACCGTCGTCTGACTGATGCCACGGAGCCGGTGCATCGTTACCGGCCTCTGACTGATGATATCACTGAGGCGTCGGGGAGTAATATGAGACCGAGATCAAGACAGGATTTCGCAAGAACAAGAAATCCAATCTGGCGCTTTTGTGGTAGAAGCTCATATAAAATCTGTTACGGAAGGACCAGATATAAGGGCCTACTATTCTGTTGGGTTGAATCAATTTGCACACAGTTGAGAAGTTGTTTAACTATTCTAGAAGAGTATCAGTCCGGAGCAGTCATGGATTCTCTAGACAATATGAAAAAACACTTCCATCGTCTGCCGTACAATCTTCAGAACGAATATTTTAAGTCGGCTCAGGCGTACTAGGAGACAAACAGGCCCCGTGGAAGAACTTTCGGGCGAATCAAGAGAAGAATCATTCCTCCATTTTTCACGTGATAAAATTTGTAGAAGAAAAGGCTATTACATCTTATTAATTTTATGGAAAACTATTGCGATCGAGAGAGAACAAAACTCTAGCATATTTTGACAAATGGTCAAGCTGGCAAATGCATTTTGTGTTCCGAGAAGCATCCTCTGTTTAGGTGTTCTGTGTTTAAATCTAAACTTAGATGAACGTAGAGAAATTGCCAGAACACGGAAGCTGTGTTTCAACTGTCTCAGGCGTAATCATCTCGCGAAGCAATCAAGGCTGGTAGTACGGTACGGTACGAAGTTCGGTACGGTACGATAGTACGGTACGATTCATTTTTCAGTTTTCGAACTTGGTACGGTACGGTACGAAGTTCGGTATTTATTTCGTACCTTACCGTACTCTTTTTCGTACCTTGGCATCACGCTTTATTCTTCTCAAATGAATTAAAAAAAATAATTTCATTCAACATCTATGCCGTTTCATAACGGGGCTCTGATAATATAAATTGTGTCTATCAACGAATTTTTAAACTAAAGGGCAATTTCAAAATGATTAAAAGCGACGCAGGTACACAGTACAGGGGCACATTTTTGCAACATGTTAACAAAGGCTTTCAAATTTACAAAAAGGCTATAGTGCCAGAGGCGCACAAACTTTTATTGAGAACGAAACAAAAATACATGTTTTAAGAGTGAAATAAATATTACCAGACAGGAAAATGTATCTGCGCGCCGAAAGCCCGTTGAAATTTTGGTAAAAATTAAATAAAAATTCTCACTTTGAAGGCTAAATGCTACGAAATATACGAAATTAATCAGGGAAATATATTGCGCAACGCAGGCGCGCAAAAATTTTGTGAAAATTAAATTAAAAACTCTCTCTCCCTGACCAACTATGCAACTAAGCTAACCAGTAACCACCGCTATTACGTTTTGTTTGTACTCTGGCACGCAGAAGTATATTATCAGAGCAGAAACATCAGAATATAAAGATATATTTAGGCTGTTTTGAGTTGAATGTTAGCTGATGCTCATCTTAAATAGAAGATATAATTTGTAAAAAAACAGCCATGTCACAATATAGATAACGAGGCATGTCGGGAATACGTCTGTGTGGTATAAAAAAAATATATAGCATTATTCAGTAATGTGAAGAGAACGTAAATTGCACCAGAAATACCAGATGCACAATGATAATGTTCTTATAACCATGCCTTCGAATGAGACCGCACGAAAGCCATGTGTGGTGCACAACGAACATTCTTTTGTCGAAAGAGAATTTCTCGTGACGACACAATACGCTATGTGCACAATATGCTGCTAATATGCTAAATATTGCTTTATGCCAGATTTTTTCGCGAAAACCGTGCTCATCCTACCACCATTTATCACCACCGGTCTACCATTCTCATATTATACGCAGTGTTAACAATGATATTGGGGTGACATATGCTTGATTACGCGCATGTTTTTCTGTCCTGGATTTTAAACCATATATCATAAAACTGCATCACTTTGATGTAATATGTTGGTGACGTTTCTTGCGGTGGCCAGATTTTACAAATAAAGCTGATTTGGACATTGGTAGTTGGTACGGTACGAAATTGCTGCCCAGCGAATCGTACCTGTTTTCGTACTGATACGAAATTTAGTACGATAAATGAAAAATATTAATCGAACTTCATTTCGTACTGGTACGAAGTTCGGTACGGTGTACGAAAAAAATAATATCGTACGGTACGGTACGAAAAATTCTCGAAAGGTATAAATAGTTATATTTTGTATTTTGACATATTTTTCATGTATGTCTCAAGCATGATGCCAAATTGCTATTATTACCCTAATACTGCCACCGTATGGCGATTATTTGTTGTGTTGCAGTATTTCTCAAAGTGGTGCAATCGCTAGCTAGTTGTTTGTTGGTGCAACCTGCTATACTGTGCTCAGTTTCGTTGGTTTACTTATTTATTTATATTCCAGTGAGGGATATTTGCTTTATAAGACTACATACAATGTAATTAGAATATTTTTAAGACTTCAGGTGTTGTCATTAGTTAGGATAATCTAGATTAGGGTTAATAATGCCTGTTTAATCTTGGAGTAGTAAGTTTGATAATTGATGCAATGTTTTTGTGACTTCTCAGCTAAATTTAAGTACTGTTTGTTGGGTATGAGACACAATTATATTGCAACCCTCACCTCACCTCACCTCACTTCTCACTGTGAAGGAATAACTCTGAAGCCAAGTCGTCTATTTTATAACTGTGATTATTTATCTACCGGTATTTGTGGAATTACCTGGACGTGGAATTTTATATCGGACTGTGACCTGTATATAACATTTCTTTCTGCATTACAAGATTTCATATTTCAAAGTTGTGTGTGAATGTGTGGAGTTGCTACTGTGTCAGTTAGCTACGCAAGTAGATTGACAGCTACCCTTCAATCAGAATAGGAATCGTAGAGCCTCGAAGTCTACAGCGAGCTCGAACAATCATGTCAAGTGGCGGAAAATGACACAATGCTGTGCTTCACAAAGATCTGTCTCCAGCCACAAGTAACGTGTTAGATTCTCAGAGGGTCGCAGATTCTCCAGTATCCAATGGAGCCGGTACAAATGTCACTTCAGCAAGTGCTGTTTGCATGATGACGAAATCTCGTAATCGACTCAGAGTTGTTGCTGTTCGAATTAGTCATCCTGATGTCAGTACCACAATTACAGAATATGCATTACTGAATGACAAAATCAATTTGTACGCACGAGTGTCACGGGGAAGATGGCATTGTTGGAATCAAGGAAGTCTCACAACAAAAAGTCTGGATCAAGATAATCTAGTTCACCGTGTCCTCAGTCCTCGTCAGAACTGCCATCTCCAGTTGAATCAGAGACGTGAGAAAGATTGCCTACTTGAAGAAAC
>OZ023153.1:16365173-16428802 GCA_963675895.2 Styela plicata
TTCAGCAAATTGGTAGGTGTTTGAGTAATTTTTTAGAATAAAAAATGAAAAAAAATCATCTAACGTGACATCCACACCACTGGTGGATACTACCACTCTAGTGTAATTCATGTCAGACTCTAGTGGAAATTGAATAGGAATCTCTCACCTTGTCTCAGTGAGCCATTTGTGGAAAGCATTAGCTTTTTCTGCAGAAATCATTCTCTTCTTGTCTCGATCTTTCTCATTCCGAATCAGCGTCTCGTTCTGTTGCAAGTCGCTGGACATCTTTCCACATTCCAACCAAAGCTTCCGCAGTGAACCATGTGTATGGGTTGGCAGGAGGACTGGTTCCAGTCAACTCAGATAATTCCTTATTGAGATCTTGAAAACTATTCAGTTCTTGCTTCGCAGTTTCCAGAGATTTTTTGAATTGATTCTGCTTGGAAATTAGCTCCTGTGATCAAAAATCTTATTTATCGAATTGATCTCGACTATGTCTATTTAACTAATATGTAATTTGATATCGACCTTTACGAATCATCACATACCTCCCACCAAGGAAAGGATGATTTCATAGATGCGGGTGTAATTAGTGCTGAATCAGGGCATTCCATTATATTCAAAGGAATCCATTTCTGCTAAAAAAAATCCTTAAAGTGGTCTTCAGTCTCCCCATTATCAAAGGAAAAAATAATTTTCTGTCATATCTGCCCTTCACAACCTACATTGGTGTTAATATTGTTTGAGCTCCTAAAATCTGTTTTTTCTCATTCTTTCAATAGATACAATTCATATGATCTCATTCATGGAGATGACATTTGTGAAATTCTAGAATTAGCCAGTGCCAATTGTCATAGAAATATCGAGTAATATTGATAATTTGTTTTAGGATCAAGTAGGTGCAACAATTTTGGTTCCAGAATTAACCTTGAATTATTTTTCCGTCAATGCTTTCAAGCAATAAATCTCTAAGCAGGTATGCCAAATATTTTGCTATTTCAAATGCATTCTGAATGATTTTTTTCGACTATTTATGAAATAATCCAAATTCATTATTGTGATGAAAAACAGTATCCAGGCTTTCTTATTCTTACGACAATATATTTAGCTAGTAAATTTGGAAAACATATGTTCCTTTTTTACCTTGTGAAATCTCTATCAGCTGCAAAATAAAAAAAAATTGTGAATGAATGGTACGGTATTGAAGAAAGAGAGTTCCATTATACATGAATTAGCAATTTTTAAGTTCACAGAGGTTTATTTTTAAAGATCATTTTCTCAAAAATACAAAAATAAGAAAACTAGCCATCAATTTTACTTTTTTGCTTGATAATAGGAAGATTGAAGTTTAATTTGGTGGCAGGTTTTTTTGCTCATTGCCTACATCGCGTTTCGCTCGGCTAAATATTGCGAGCACAAAAATTAAAAACGCATGAAACAACTCCTTCACCAAGAGAAAAGAATTCTTCGTTTCAAAAAACTTCTGGGTGCAAACTACTCAACTGCCTATGAAATCCGAGACACTTGACCTTTGACCCTGAACTTGACATTTCTAGAAATGTCTCGAAACTCTACCAACATGCCAATTTTGAACAAATTCTGAGACAGGGTGTGTAAAATGTTTTTTGGTTTAAAAATAATGGAATGCCCAAATCACACCTCAAATTGGGTCATATTCACAATACAACTAGAGTATTTATTAATTTCTATCATCATCTAAATAGTACATCTAGGAAAAATAACATACCTTAATTTCCTGTATGTAATTACATCGGACTGGATCGGTCAAGTCTTCTTCGACATTTTCAAACCATGAGTTGAATAGAGAAGCTTTCTTAGCAAATTTAAGGAATAAATCATCAACTCCTCTGTCGTCGTTGAGAATCCAAGAGCAAAGTCTTGCGTGAATATTAACAATTGAAATTAAAAACTTGCTACTTGCATCAGAACAAATGAACGAGAACGTCAAAAATGGAAATATTTCCCTTGTAAATGTAAGTTAATATCAATATCAAAAACAATTTTTGAACAGTCCAGTATCTAACGTGACTAAAGGAAAATTTAATATTGTAGTACTGCTGGAAATTTAGTGGGAGTGATGGCCTAGTGGTTGAACATGTGGGCATCGCAGGTGGCAGGTTGAAGATCTCGGGTTCGAGTCCCGGCGAGTCTGGATTGCTTATCCATGCCCACCACTCAATCCAGGATGTACTAACTTGGGTAGGCTAAGCCGAACAGGAAAAGATATCTATCCAACAATTGTAGCCCTGTCAGTCTATAAGTGGCCACTGCTACAGGGCCTTGGACAGGGTGATCAACTATGAGAAGTGGCTATAAAAAAATTGAAAAATTCTGTTTAAAAGATTGTTAAAGCAATTTCAAACCAGCCAATTTCAAACCAGCACATTTTTTGATGAGAGAAGTGACTGTACATCTGTCTATCAGCACCGATAATTGATAACATTGTATCTGTCTGGCACGAAAAACATGGAAGCGAGATTGCTAAAGGAAGAGATAAAAAAAATTATTGATTGCACTCATGCTCGAACAAAGATGAATTTGTATATATCTATCAAAACGGACCTCTACCATGCACGATCCACTGAGGGAATGGCATGATTCCGGTTAGGATTATTTTAAAACAAGAATTTTTCCTGTGTTCAAACCTTGCCGAAAATGTTTCTGGTGGAGACAACCCGCAAATGGGACCAATTATCAATTATTTATATTATGTCATGCGTGGGTTGGATATATTTTCAGTAAATAATATCCTTCTCAATCTCATATTTGGCACCGATGTATGTATTTTCTTCCCTGATCAACGCTGGTTGGTGAGGAAAGCGTATTTTTTGACAATCTACTAGTGACTACTGTGCAAGTACTTTCAAGATTCCAGTGAAATAAATCATAAAATTCCCACGTGTGTTGTTCATCGATTATGTGCCCATGCTTCATCATTTTTTGACATATAACATATTATATCAGTATCATGGTCATTTCTCGGCCATGCCAGATCCCCAATGCCAGATTAACGGACTTTTACTTTATTATAGGTATTTAATTTTGAATGGATGTCATCTTCTTCTGGTCATGACACAGGGACTCAATATTCATGGAGAAAATAAGCATCTGTGAGTAATTTTTTTATGACAGCCTTCCAGAATCAACCCTTAGAGATCTATGGGTGAACCACACCCACGTATATACAAAAAAAAGTACAAACCACTTCATTAGAGCATCATGTCGTTTCTCCAAGTCATCTGATTGAACATTTATAGCTGCAACAAGTTGATCCTTCAAAGCAGATATATTCACTATTCCTTCTTGTTCAAAAGCAGACAAACCAGCATCAAATTTTTCATATATGAAAAAAAAATCAAAAAAGTTTCTGTATCTAAAAATATCAATAGAATAGTGATAGAATAGTGTATATTATGCAAATTTGCTCCAAAATTGATTTTCTTCTGAATTTTCATTGCTATGTATTCCTACTCTTATCTTGTTATCAACAGGCCAAAATTAATTCTCATACCACTTATCTGATTTGAAAGTGATAAGTTGACGTCGCAACAAAGTACAAATGAACTGCTGGATGTGGGCAGTGGAGGTAGTTTATTATGTTCAATATACAATTTTTGTACCCCTACCTTTTGTTAACACATATGGATTTCATAGTTTCACAACTATTTAGCAAGAATAACCGTTTAAAATTGTATCCGAAATATATATGCATATCAAAATCAAGAAAGGGGGGTGATATTCGATCTTGACATAAAAAGAAACTAGAAATCAGCCGTTCTTAAATTCAAAAACACCAAACACAAAACATAAGCAAGAAATCACCTTCCAATTGAATTGCAAGAAAGCACAAGTATCTTGGAAATTTGATCTTCTTTCAGATTCCCCTAGTCTCTTTTTGCTTTTCTTCCAAGTCGTTTAAATTTTCTATGATTTCAACATGTTCTGGATTTTCCTAAAATGTTGAAACATTGAAATATGTAATAAAAATGATTTCAGCGATCACTGGCATCACATTTCAGGGATCAATCAAATAATCAATTGATAATTGACACTTTCACATAGCTTGATCACTTATATATTCACCTGTATTGGAGCTGGGCAGCATGATATAATGTATTTTTTGTGCAGAAAAACCACTGACAAAATGTCTGTATTAGCAGAATGTTACACTTTTTTCTGTTTGAAAACAGCATGCTATTGTGCCAGTTCAAAGTTGTGCGAGGCAAGACTTAATTAGAAAAAATCCCCAATTACCCCAGATATCTAGTAAATGTGGGTGGGTTGCTGTTTCATGGTATAACCAAAATTCAGATGTCACTTATAAGCCGGTGTGAGTGATCTGAAGGCCTGTTTTTAGTATCTACTAGGTGCAATAATGCATCCATCTGCAACCATTTTAGACCGTATACCTATTATGCAGGCAATAAATACTGCCACACCGAGAGGATGGCCATAACTGACCCATTAATCCGAATGATTAAACATGGAATGCAAAAAATTACCTGATCGATTAACTGTCTTCCCTGTTTATTGACATCAGCAATACGATCCTGGTATACTGCAAGAACAGTCTCAAATGCTTCATGCTTTTTCAACAGAATTTGAGCAGCTGCTAGTGTATAAGGTAACCCAGGAGCCATTTAATAAGACTATTTTCTCATTCATCCAACTAGTTTCTTCTTCAGAATCCATACTAAGCAGGTCATAGTTTGAAAAAAAAATTATTCATTGAACACCAACTAAAAACCATGTCGTGTTCTCTACTGTGACATGACAATAAGATTATTTCATTATGAACGATTATTTAACAAATTCATGCATAGTGTTTATAGTACTATCTTTCAGGTAAAATTTCTTGGTCAATATACTTACATTGAAAATAATGTTTCTGTGAAAATATGGGTTATCTAGTCACTAACCGGAATTGCTGATAAGCACTAGCTTGTTCCAATCTAATCTTGCTTTGATCAGTAAGTTCTGTCAATTTCTTCCAATTTTGATTCAAGTCTTGTATTCTTTTCTCTATTTCCTCACTTGGATCTATTTCTCTTACAAAATCTGCACCAGTTTCCTGTCAGTAAATGAAACAGACAGATGACCAAGAGATAAATAAGTAAATTCAATAAACAGAGAACAATTCGCCTACTACATTAACGATATACTGTGTAAGCATGAAGTTGGATCACACTTGGATAAATTATGTTACAGGGGAATGCAGTAAAGGAAATACCCCACAAGATGCTTTAGGGACACAGAAAAATTGATATTCCATTTAAACATTAAAAAAAATTAATGCTCAATCATGATGAAAAATAGACCATAGGGATTTAAAAAGATACAGATTCAGTTCTATTTTTATTTTTTGGACTCCTAAATTTTATATTATATTTATTAAAACATTACTTCGCCCTATAAACATGTGCCTACTGTCATATTAGATGATAGCAAAAATATTTTTATGCATTCAGTGTTCTTTAGAATAAGATGTATCATAGTGCGGTTTATGCTTTGTTATGCTACAAATTCAATTGTTTTAATCACAGACTTGCCAAATCATCACCTGATAGAGCAACATCTTTATCCAGATAAAGATGGAAGACTCACAAACAGCTCGACAACATGACAACCGAAACCTAAATGCAGCTTCCAGACGAAAGTTAGGGGTCTGATAGGGGGCTTAATCATTTAACCTTTTCTCTTCAGAGGATGGTTTAACTATCATTTATTTCGCTTCCTATTTTTATACACACATTGAGTACACTCATTCTGTCAGTCGACAAAAATCAGTCGATTTTTTACTCTTGGGTGTTGCATATACAATCGTACAACTTGTTTGCAACACAAATCTGTAATAACAGTATGATATTCAAATTTTTAAAAAGAAGCAATCTTTGCCTTTAATTCAACAGATTAAAATCACTCTGCAAATCTACTGCAGCATGTGTACATAGTTATATAACATACGCTACTTCAAAGACGCCACAGACTTTTTACATATTCATTACCTATAGACAGGGGGTCGATGTTAGACTCGTGAGATACGATCTCAGCTTCGAAACGTTTATGCCGTTTCCCCAAATTATTGACTCTGATTAGATCTCTACCACAATCCTCACTACCAACTTGTAGTTTCTTTTCGCTGTTGATAAAACATTATACATAGGAAATAGGAAACAGATAAATAGAAATATGATAAGATGAAACAAAATTAAATTAATTAAAAACCTCTACTTCAAAATGGGACATTGGGGTCAGTTTCAAATTAAAAACTTGATTTAATTGATCCAAGCTTCCTCATCTGCAACATCTCAAATAAATTGATGAGTACGTTGTGATTCTTGAAGTTTTGTTCTTCTTGCATGAGCTAATTCCTTGATTTTGATCAACCTTTATATGAAGAGTTTAGTATATAATTTGCACCTTGTGAAGAGAAATGCCAAAAATATAGCTTGACCATATGAGAGACAAACAACAAAAGGATTTTTTTGCTAAACTCTTTAACAGCGGCGTTGCGACTTTATGCATTAGTCCATCCCAATCCTGTAATCCGACAATCTGAGCATCAGTTAAATCGTTAATAAAATCTTCCTCTTATTGGGAATATGTTGAATAATGTTGAATAATTTTCCTTTATTGTAACACTAATAAATGCTTCAATTGACATATCATCTTTTTAACATTCACCTCGTAATCATCTCTCATCTTTTTTTGCTTTTAGAGCTGAAGGATCCAATGCATCTGATGTTCCGGCACAAGCAAGCAAAACATCAACATGTGATTTGAGCTCGCGTACACAATCTTCATGCGCCGCAATGTCAGCTTCTATGAGTTGTTGTTTTGCTTAAAGATCTTTAACAAAAGGACCAAAATTTTCAGATGCTAAAACAGCTTCAACCTGAAATGATTCGACAAAGAATTTCAACTGGAGAACGAAAGGGTCTAGTCTACATTGTTAGCATTCCATCTGTGCGTAATGTTTTACCTTGAAATAAATGAGTCACAGCTGGACGACTATTAAAAGTGATTCACATATTGTTTATCATTGCTCCCTTACTATTTTTTGACTGCCCTTTTTAAAAGAAATAGTACGGCAGCCAAAAGATTTTTTTAGGCTCAACCTGGATTTGGCTCTTTATTAAAATAGATGAACATGTCCCTTTAAACAAACACTTCCGGATAGAAATTCAGGGAAATGCACTGTGCATCAACTCCAGAAACTGTATTTGATATCACATAATTAGCAACACCCATAATAATTAAAGTTATAAAATGTTCCTAAATTACCTTGAAATAAATGAGTCACAGCTGGACGACTATTAAAAGTGATTCACATATTGCTTATCATTGCTCCCTTACTATTTTTTGACTGCCCTTTTCAAAAGAAATAGTACGGCAGCCAAAAGATTTTTTTAGGCTCAACCTGGATTTGGCTCTTTATTAAAATAGATGAACATGTCCCTTTAAACAAACACTTTCGGATAGAAATTCAGGGAAATGCACTGTGCATCAACTCCAGAAACTGTATTTGATATCACATAATTAGCAACACCCATAATAATTAAAGTTATAAAATGTTCCTAAATGATCCTCTTTGCCGCACAAGGAGATATAAATGTGCAAATTCCAACATGCCTGTTATATCTATGCGGATGCATCATAAATGGTAATTTTGTAAAAAATATTTTGAACAAGTACATACCGTAATCATTATAACCTTTTGAATCCCTGTATAAAACACTTTTTTCAGACTATTTCTGTTTGAAGAACATGTACTGTCTTCCATTTTGTTTTTTCAATTACACCGCTTTGAGCAGACAACCCGAAAAGTAGGGATGGGTATTCAGGAACATTTAGCATTTGAGTGACATGCATGTTACGTTGGATATAACTTTGTCATAATACAACAATATAAACTATCATTCCATGGCAGTTGCATACCTGTTTTGCAATTTATTTATATCCAATTTTGTATTTTCAGCATCAAGTTTCTCCAAATTATGTGCGTATATTGTGATTCTGGGGATAAGACAAAGAGGTTGGAAGAAATTTTTCTTTGGGGATATTTCGCATAAATGCGTAAAATCAAAATCTCGCTATTAAAGTATTTGACATTTTTTTTGTTCAACAAAAAAGGTATGCTTATAATAAACATTGCAACTTATTAGCAAAAAATACGTTAACATACTACAAACCTCTGACATCCAGACCTCGATATTTTTCACTGCAGTTATAAAATTATGCTTCTGATTAGCCTCTCTCAGCTTTAAAGCCTTTGCTGCAGATTAAAATTAAGTAAAAATGACTTTTATAGGGAGTTTTGATGGTTGGTTTTTTTTGTATATGTGTGTGGTGTGCAGCCAGTTGTTATGAGAAATCAAAGAATTAATCTTGAATCCTAATGGAGTCAGTATAACAGAGAACAACATTTCATTTATTTTATTTTAATCCTATGAAGACATTTGAGAGAAAAATGAAGCAGAAACATTATGTAAATGATGCAGTTGCTTTAAAGAGAAATGTGCAATTACCAATACTACCTGAACAGCATCTTCAGATGCAGCACATTGATGAGTATCAATAAGCTGTCTTCCAACATTTACAACCGATCCCACTCTATCTTCATATGCATTATATTCTGCTTCGAGCGCCTGATGCTTCTGATATTTGTTCTGAATGAGATGAAATGTTTGGTTTCTTGTCATTAAGATTATATAGAATGCGATATATATTATAAAGCTCAAAATATATTCCCCCCAAAAAAAAAAAAAACAGCTTCAACCCTTTAGTTAATTATTTTCATAGTTCTTTTTTTGGAAGTGTCAATAACCCATTTCCATTGTCGTTGTCCCATTTCTAGCTCCTTGGACTTGGTTTCTGCTGTTTGTTTATTTTTTTTTTTTTATTTGAAAGGAATGTAAAAGTGGGTTAACAATATACTATAGATATAATCCGAAGTTACTTTCCAGAATTGCTTTTTTTTCATTGAAATGACCAATTTTATAGAAAAAAAATGGCCAAGTCCACTTGAATATTATGATCTCGCAATAGTGAAAAACCTTCAGGGCTTAAGTTCTCGTTATGAGATATGTATTGAAAAGTGTATTACGTAATATTATTAATACAGAATTAATATCATGCAGAAATTTTGTATGACGAAGAGTTTCAACCTGTTTTTTGTAAATAATCAAAAGTGGATACAACTTTGGAAATAACTTAAGTCTATTTAGGATCAATGATTTGTGTGTCGATTTGAATATTCAATTTGAACTTCATAAGCAAAAGTATCTTTTATTTTGCTGTGGAAATAAAACGCGACAACTACTTAGAACACGCAAAATTCAACTACACAATAAGTTGGGTTCAATTGATATGTCAGAAAAGTGACACACGGACAAATTTTTTACCACATAATATTATTCTTCAATATTGGCCTCGAATATCCAACACTATAAACCAGTTTCTGACTTCTACTTTCAGCAGTCGGAATCCCGTAAATAATACTGAAGTTGAGAACATTGTTCAAGTAGAATACGTCCTGATGACCCTGCCCAAGCTCTGAAAAACAACGGAAAACAAGATAATATTAAAAACTTGGCAAGGATATCTTATGATTGATATCTGATAGCCTTCTAAGCATGGATTATTGTTGAAAAATTGTGAAAAACACGATTATACAAAAAAAAGTACAATTATTCAGTGGCACAATGCTTACCTCACCATCATATCACAATCCCACATTATGAATAAAACTTACTAGTCTTAACATAAGTTGTTCAGCACAATTTATTCGAATCAAATTTGACCAAAATAGATTATATTTTTTCGTCAAAATATGAAAATTGTTGTTTTCGTTTCATTGTTGTTAGACATGGAGTGTAAAGTGGAAATAACCAATAAACTATATGTCTCATTAGCATCTTTGATATTGTCATAAAAGTATTTCATTAATATAGGATTAGTCCATTATATATGTTTCTATTTCTATAAGCTACGCAAACACCGAGCAAAGTTGGAAATAGTGCTTGATAGTAGTTTATTAGTGACAACTGATATGCAAGAAAGCATTTAAACAAGTGTATCAATAAATAATTTTCCATAATATTTTTTCTGCAATACATCAAAAGTCTATGTATCAGCATCATAATTGCATAGTATTTCATGCAGTTAGGGTAAAAGTTCTTACTGAGTAATCTTTGTGCTTTATGAGCAGATCCCAAACTTCATTTCTTTGATTTACCAAATCATGTAATATTACGGACTATAAGTCACAACACAATTATCATGTCTCAAAAAAGTGAGCACATGGATTTAGCTAGAAAATTATGAGAGCCGGCTATTTTTTTTTTAAATATAATGGCACGAAAATCGAGTCAACAGGGTTTCTTAAAAGGCTTTGGAAAGCAGCTAACTGAATATAAAATAGGTCGCAGCTTTAAAATGGTCTATTGATTGACGACTTTATAAACTATGTAAGAGTATAGTCAATTTATGGCGAAGCAAGTTTGGGAGAAGCAGTATAAGATTTTGTCTGAACTTACATGTTTACTATTAGGATAAGTTTACTATTAACTTATGTTAAAGAGATCAAGTAAAACATCATTTGGAAATACCTTTAAATTAAAAAACAAACGCACGCAACGAGCACATTCTGCTTGCATAAACTGTTCCGTTGTGTATGGAAACGTAAACTTCGATAAAATATTTGATTTGCAAAAACTACAATTCGATACAATTTCAAAATAAAAATATATTAGATTTTGTCAACCAAAGTCCTATATATCCAGAATACACCAAAACTAGTGTTCATTTAAAAAAAAAGAAAGAAAGGAAGAACCTACATGAACTGAAAACTGAACATACCATGAACTGAAAAAGAAGTAATAATTTCAGTTAAGTTAGAATTGCTGATCTTCAATAACTATCACTGTGAAAAACCAGAAGTTCATTTTTTTAATTAACTACATAAATCTAATAGATCAACTCACTTCTAAATTCAAAATTTAAATCGATTCAATATACAAACCATTCTTTCAGCTATTTTGTTGACTTCTCGAACTCTATCAACTTCAGCAAAAGTTCAGCTGATAATTCATCAAACTGCCTTTGCAACATTTGGACTTCTCCTCCTTCCTCACTTGACAATATTAGCTTCCTAGAAACCTGTTTAGATGGTACAGATCAATTCATCACTTTCTCAGAAAAATCAGAGCGGACAATTCTCCACAGGTTTAAAAAACTGTTCTTGTGTGCCAGAATGCATAAGGTTGCTCAAAAATAGGGATAATTTTTCGAAAATTGTCATTAGGTGAGTAAATTTCATTAAAAAACTAGCAACATTTAAAGGGGACTGATATACACAAATTTTGCAGCCACACGATACAAGAAAACTTCGTCACATATGCCAGGTCTAAGACGTAATTGGAATAAAGGAAATAATAATAAAGACTTACTTCGGTTTGTTATATTTGTTTGATTCTCTAACCAGGCCTATTGTGTTTGTTTTTTGTTGCTTCCAAGTGACATTGATCATTTTTGGTTGATTGTGATCCACCGACGTAGTAGTTTACCGTTCTCGTCTTTGGTTTGTTGTTTTCCTGCAGCCGTTGGTCAAAAATATCAGAATAAACCTGAGCAAGAAATATCTAATGCAATTCTACACACAGCATTCACAGAGTGCCCCGTTAGCTCAATCGGTAAAGCGTTGGGAATATGTTTCGAGCTACGCATATCTGATCGTCATGACGCTGGTTTGGATCCCGTGAGGGATGATGATTATATGCGAGAGGTCTGCTGCATGCATCGCCGGTGCACGGTGGTTCCCAAGCGCCGCTCACGGCTTCCTCCACCAACCAGGTCCATGCACAGGAAAAATGAGATATACGATAACCAAAAAACCTTCACCCCGTTTAAAAAACTTATATCTGCACCAGAGGTCGTGGTTCGCCATATGATTAAGCTGTATGCTCGGCATTCCTCTCCCGCTGGATAAAAATGATGTCCTATCCCAATCTGGAGATTGGTCAAGCCCTATAGACAAGTCTGTACTTTAGGAAATAGCTCAAATATGCAGTAAATTTAGAACCTCTATTTTTGTACTGGCTAAGAAGTTTCTACCATTCTTCACCCAACTATATTTACATCTTTTTGAATTTGATCAGAAGCATAATGATCATCAGCAACAAGTTGATTTCCGTCATCACAACACCTGGTAATGCGTACATTGTATGCAAGAATTTCCTCTTCAAATACCCTGTGTCATTCCAACTTGCCTTCTAAATTACTGGATTTCTTCAAAAATGGTTGAAACAAATAAGTTTTTACATCCTATTGCAAATAATATAATATTAACTAGTGACAAAACCAGAAATTCTTAAGACAGTCAATTTAATTGTTGCTTCCGAGTGAAATTGATTTCATGTTGTTTGATTTTATTCCACTATAGAGGTAGTTTACCGTTGTCCTCTTGGGTTGTTGTTTTCCTGCAGCCATTGGTCAAAAATATCTGGATAAACTTGAGCAGAGTTGAATTGTTTAAAATATTTGGTGGTCGCAAATCAGGTGAAATTGGCCGGTTTTAGTTTACCGGTTTAGTGATCCCATTGAGGCACACAAATTTGGATTCAGAACCATTCGTATCCGGATCTGAATGGATCTGCCAAATTCCACCAGAAAAGGCCGGCGCTAACAGCGATACGCTTGTACAACTACATTAATATAATTTATAAACAGCTATTGTGGACCACATATCAAATGAAAAAGATTTCTGATCAGATTTAATATGGTAATTAAAAGATAATCTTAATTTTTGAGTTACTATTGTAGAATCTACTATTCTTGAAAATTGAAGTTTTAGTGCATGGAAATATCAGATTCAACTCGTGATTCACGAATTCATTAATAATTCGATCCGATGCCTTCAGGTATTTGAAATTACCAGAATAAAAAAGTTCACAATTTACAGAAAATATATACCGTTAAGATAATATTGATGTTTGATACTTGCATGCAAATAAATCTTTGTGGGTTCAGTACAAGACTTTGATACAATATTTGATTTGCAAAAACTAATCAATACAATTTCTAAATAAAAATATATTAGGTTTTGTCAACCCAAGTCCAATGTATTCAGAAAACACCAAAACTTCTCTAGAACCAGTGTTCATTAAAAAAAAGGAAAAACCTACATCATACCATGAACTGAAAAAGAAGTAATAATTTCAGTTATGTTAGAAGTGTTGATCTTCAATACCTACATGATTGTACTTATGTCAAAATATATATATATAAATATCTATTTCTCAAGTGCCAGATATTACTGATTAGGTGAAACAAGATGTAACAAAGAAACTTGAACTTACTTGCTAAGATTTTATAACGAGACTTTAACGCTGAAAATTATGTCCTTTGTTGATTGTTAAATTAGAGAAATTTTCTTTAGGCTTTTGAATTTCAATTCACTTCAGTGAATTAATTTTTCTACATTAGCCCAATTTCCTTACAAAATATTGCATCAAATATAGAATCTCGAAATATTTTTCGAATCCTTTCCAAAAAGATTACTTGCATCATTGATCCATCAATGTACATCTACAAAAATATACATAATACTTCAAGAACTTTCGGGAATTGGCTTTTCAATCAATTTTTTTTTTAGCAAGCAAGAAGCGACATCAGAATAATTATAACCTATATGACAAAAACCCATTGCAAAATGGCTACCAGTTCATTATATATACAGCTCATGCGACCCATGATTGTTTGGGTAAAAATAGTTGAGCGAGCAAAATAAAATTGACAAGAAGTTTGAAAATACAAAGAGAAATTAGGACCACCATATTTGGTCATGAATGGGCAAAAAAATGCAGATAGCCTTCCCTTTTTAACATGTTGGCATCGAGGGTTGAAGATCTTGGGTTCGAGCCCCGGCGAGTCCGGCTCGCTTATCCATACCCACCACTCAATCCAGAGTGTAAATACTTGGGTAGGCTAAGCCGAACAGGAAAAGATCATATCTTTCCAGCAAATGTAACCCTGTCCGTCTAAAAGGGATCGCTGTTACAGAGCCTTGGTCATGGTGATCCACTCTAAGGAAGTGACTATAAAAAAACATGCTTATAATTGTGATGTTTCTACCTTTTGTTGTGAACTGGTTGTTGTTGCCGCTTCAGTATTTCATTATTCTTAAAATATTATGTATAAATCATGAATGAATAAAACACAAACAATTGGAATATTATTCTAAATTTACTCTCTGCAGGAATTCTGCAAAACATGCAACAGATTTTGAAAAATGGGTTAAATAGGTAGGTCATGAGGCCATAAAGAGCAACACTCACAATCATTAAAAAACGTTTTCATTTTGTTATCTAAAATTGGTCGCAAATGCTTATTTTGGGGTAAAATATATCCATATCTCATACTTGGGTGGTGAGAATTCTGCGAACAGGTTTCAAATACAAACAACAAACTGTTGTAAATATATTAAAAGCTGACAAATTCACAAAAAGCACCAGTATTTTGTTCGGCTTTTGAATAAAATCAGGAAAATTTTTGTGACATTGAGGATGCAGTCATGGTATAATATTCTGAAAAAACTTCCAAAAAATCAGTTGGATTCAAACCAAAATATTCCCCACAAATAGAATGGAATAATGGTTTCCATAATAATTCCCAAATTTGCTGTAGAAAATAATTATTTTTTGGGACTCCAAACAAAGACATTGGCCATTGTTATCCGTCCCTTGTTCGTTTGTGCATGCAATTTTTGCACATTATTACTTGTATTTTGTTTTATGTAGATAAAAATTATTGATTTTAGGGCTTACAGGCGCGCTTACTTATTATTACTTATTACTTATGTATTTTTTTTCACGAGAAGTTTGTTATAAATCTATCTATCTCTTTACCAATAAATGTCTAATTTTTCAACGATTCTTAAAATTTTG
Source organism: Styela plicata (assembly GCA_963675895.2). Taxonomy (NCBI): domain Eukaryota; kingdom Metazoa; phylum Chordata; class Ascidiacea; order Stolidobranchia; family Styelidae; genus Styela; species Styela plicata. The sequence continues at coordinate 16,380,122 of OZ023153.1, forward strand.
TCAACATAGCAATTAAGCTAAATAGAAAATTCATACCTGCAAGACGTTATAAATTATGTAGTACAAGATGTTTCAACCCCCAGCATGTTTTTGAGAAGTGTTAAGTTTATATCTTCATACCATTCCTCACTTGTTTCGAAAACGGAAAATGATCTAGAAGGATAGTAAATTCATATATTAATTACATGATTGTACTGATGTCGTTTATGTATATATAGAATTCTCAAGTGCCAGATATCACTTAGGTGAAACAAGAACTTGGATGACGTAGTTTCTAAACTTGAAGAAAATTCCACAAAAAATATTAAAAACTTTGCAATTTCAATTGCTAGATGCAACCACATATGTCCAGAAGTGACCTATGCTTTTTCAAGTAAAGACAATTTGACAAAGTAAAATTAAATTTCATATGACAATTGGAAATACAGGTGTCTCAATTTTAATTTTTTCATCATAAATATATGAACTACTCCCGAATAGGTTTGGTCTAAAAATTACCACAGAATAAAACAAATAGTTATGATAAACGAGAAGATCAAACGGTCAGAATATATTTTCAGAAAAGACCTTCTGCGAAACATAGGATAGCTTGAAGCTTCTTGTGCGCTCCCTAAGCACAGTTATAATGCTTGCTTAGACCATTTCAGCCCTGAAACCACTTTTTGTCTATGATGCAAGGTTTTGCAGTAATCAATAGAGAATTGGTACTGTAAAAATATTTAGATTTAAATTTAACTTTTTTAGCACTTATAACGCAAAATTGTACATACAATACCAACAACAGCACCCTAAGCAGTAAATATAATGCTTTAGAAGATTATATATTTATAATATTTTTTTTTTTATGAAACCCAAGAAATATGTTAAGACGAAATATCTAAAGCATAGAAATCAACGAAACATTCAAAACTTAGTTGTCACACATTTCTTTCGATTTTGTATCTGATAGTTTTTTTTTTTAATCAAAAAAAAAAAATAAAAATAGGCTTAATTTATATTGTTAATTTATTATTTTTTCCTGAATAAATGACTCAAATGCGTTAAAAATAGAGGACCAAAAATTTTAGCATACAGTTAATAAAACTACCATATTTCATAATATAAAAGACATACGAAACATTTTTTACAAACTGGACAATTTCTTGATAAACCCGAGTGAAACCTTTCATTTCATTCACTTCATTTTTGTTTTACCTGGCATAGGCCTTCTATGAATAATACTTACTCATAATATCAAAGCATCAGGTAGTACCAGCTTCAGACATCATCCAGATGAAACCTTCCTGCTTAAAATATTTCACTTCAAAATTCAAATTCTCCCTTACCAGTGTATCTGTAAGAGAAAGGAGAATGAAAGCTTCACAGGAGATAAACAAATCACAAGCTAATTGAAAAAATGATTAGGGTGTGAGACATTTAACTCATCCCTGACAAAGATGAGTCACATCCTATAACAAAGAATACAGAACGAAAAAACCACTCCTATAACAAAAAATACATACACAAAAAAACCTGCTGCTACTTACGTCGTGGAAGACATTGTAAATGTTATCAGAACAAAGAAAAATGCCTGCAGGATTACCAAAATATTATAAAGAATAATCATTTCAGTATAGATTGACTGGTTGAAAATATTTCTCGAATGTCAAAATGAACCATTTTGTGGAAAATTGAGCTTTTCCAATAATCAATAAATAGTAAATGCAAATTCTAATCTGAAAAGAAAACTGTACCGTATAAGACTTTTACCAAAAAAAACTTGTTTGTTTAAAATGGGTAAAAGATGCTCGACACTTGTAAATTGTTATGCTAAGTATACGTACACAATGCTTGCATATTTTTCCAATTTTAAAGCTGGAAAAATTACAGTAATGACCACGGTAATCAATTAAATCAAAAAAAAAATTTTCCACCACACACAATACCGGTACTTTACTGATTATAGACAAAAATGTATAGATTCTTGGTTGTATGCAATACTCTGTTCTGGGACTGGTAAAATTCGTGTAAAAACTAAGCAAATGAGAGTGCCTGCCCAGCGTTTTGTACCGGTATCCCGTAAATGAGGGCTTAGACTTACCGTACTTATCTACAAAATACTCCCATGGGCGATTTTCGACTTCTTCGAGCGTCATAAATACTACGCATTTTACTAGCCAGCCAGTGACAAAATTTGTGACTGCGAGTAAATGCTGCTAGAACAGATTAACCAATGTTTGTTCAAAATAAAAAGGTGCGCCGACCAAGACGATAGCAAGAGAATTCAAAACAAACTAAACTGTAAACGACAGCCCACTTACTCCTAACCACCCAGATTACCCCTAACCACCCAGACTCTCTGATGAATTTCGGTCTTACTTTAGCTTACTTAAGATCTGTAACACAATAGTTGCTTTCCTAGACACTTTCATTATAATTATATTTAAAGTGGTAAACAGAAGGCACGAAGCCGATACTTGAAGAGCCGGCAAGAAACGTGTTCACGAACGACGCGCGAAACCCGGGACGGGGAAACTGTCCAGTCACAGTGAAATCAGCTGATTTCTTTGGCGCGCTTTTAGTCAGCTATCGGCTTTGCTGATTGAGACTATAGGAGACTACTCAAAAACGATAAGCCAGAGATGAAATGACAAGCCATCACGGGTAAGCATGGCTTTCAAAAAAACAAACTTTAAGTGAGTATCATCATAATACCGAAACAGGTCGAAAACGACAACCAGTTCAATTCAGCCAGGAATAATTTTTCCAAATTATCTCAATCGAATTACATTTGACAGTCCCCCAAGACCCCTCAAATTTTGAAATTATGCAACAACAACTTTCAGAGGAGCAAGATTTTTGCGGGTCTTCAGCGCCATTGACACATTCCGTCTATTTTTCCTTTTGTCTCAAAATATATTTTTTCGAAAAAATTTGTGCAACTTCGGCGCGATATTCCTGTTCAATAGATTTAACTTGTCTTCTTATGTGCCCCAAAATTTTAATTCTTCTTCGCAAATGTTCAGAATTATCATTACCTAAATACAACCGATGAAACCGTAGATTCGAATAGAATGCTGTCTATTTGATAGCAACATTTTCTGCATATTAAAACAGTTCAAATCAAGGTTGTCGAATAACATGACATTTTTGAGGTTCCAAGTCCATGCCTTACCACAAGTAACGACTAATTTCTGACATAAGATATTTAAATTTTGAGTGAAAAAAATGACAAGACCAGCCTGACCAAAAAATGTTTAGCCATCCCCAGAGTGATATTATAATGACAGTTTATAACAAGTGAAAATTAGTATTCCGTATTTCTATTGCACAAAATACAATAACTATTTTCCCCTATAATCCAATGCTTTACTTTATATCCAGTGGGAAGGACCATCTGTTATTTGTTAATAATAAAATGTCGGACAGATTTCAGCCGTAAGCGGTGGCGATTTCAATCTCGTTCTAGGATAAAGCGGGCAGGTCTTCAACGAGAACTTTTTTTGAAATTTAAATGAATGTTGCACGAGTGACAAGATAGGCGTTTCTCTACGGCCTAAATTTGCCTTTTGTGTTTAATGGATTTTTTATACAAATTTAAAGCTTTAAAGTAATTAACAATATTTGCGTATACATTTTTCGTAAATATTTTTTAGAGTGAGATAATTTGAATAATATTAAATTTAAAGTAAATAATATTAATATATTAATATTAAAAAAGTCCCCAAATACAAAAACGTCTACAGACAATCGTAAACTTTTTCCACAAAAAATGTAAAACGCTAATAGACCAATTTTGAGAGCGAACCTTCGCTCGAGTTTGATAGAAATATGCATCGATGTGGACTATGAAAAGACTGTCATTGGGTAAACATAATCGAGTTAAAAACGATACCATAGTAACTATTTACTACAATATATACCCTTTTGATATGAAAACATCTTTTGGGATTCTCTACAATTCAATTTTTTGTCTTTGTCCAAGCTTCCAAGAACATAATTAAATTATGACAAAAATCCCTGAACAAAAAAAAAACGCTTCCGACGCGATTTCGGGCTATTTTGTACAATAATGACGCTATTTTTTTAGAAAAAAATTCTGCTTACGGCGACTTTCATGATGTCATAACTTACCACAAAATTGCCCTCATCAAGGTTCTGAAAACGTCACTACGCATAGACCTCGATTAGCTATGACGCAAAGCGCTTTATCAATGTTGCATTTAAGCATAGAATTTTAATTTTTTCTGCGCGATGTTATTTTTTACTTCAGACTTACTTCATAACATAATTCAAATTGGCATATCTCTAAATGTCAGTGTAACAGGTTAATATTCCGCAAACTCTCGTTTTATTTATAATACACGGACCTCCAGAAGCAAGTGAACTAGAGGACAGAGTTTACAAAAGTTACATTGCAGATTTCATCGATGTACATACTAAATTCGGTGCCATATTTTCATTTACGAATCATCACAGCAAAAACAAGCTGGTACGAATTGCACCAAGGTCACCCGCGCGGTCGAAACAAGAGTAGTCGGTAATTCAACTAAAAACTCTTGTTTCGCCAAGCGATATCATGTTTGGATCGTGCACTATAAACAAACGTGAAAAAGTCACTAGCATTTCGCTACTGTCTATAGGAAGACAAAAATTTAAGCAACTCAATAAACTGGATAGATAGGGACATGTTTTAGCTTCATAGTACAAATACAAATACGAGCCACTTAAACTAAATTCAACCATTTCTCTAAAGTTGAATAACCAACACAAAGCAACACGCCTCAAATCCACCTAAACCTTAACGCTACCGACTTGAGTCACACAGAAGCATACCAATGGGTCGAAAATTTAACGTGTTGAATTCTCTCAAGTCTCGTGGCACGTTTTACCAATACGGTCACCACGCAAAACAAAACAATTCAGAAAAGGGAGGCTCCAATAATGAACAAATTATTTCGAATAATTGAGTTAAAAGATGGTCGGAGGACTATTGAACGGCAAGCATGATTTCAGACGGCCAAATTAAACATACCGGCTGAAAAACAAGTATAAATGTGTGGAGCTTAACGAGAAGCACATGAATATATTTTTCACAAAAATGCCGTCTGAAATAAAAGTGGTAAAATATTATAACAGGATACACAGTTTAAATGTTCACTACGTTTCTTCAAGTAGGCAATCTTTCTCACGTCTCTCATGTAACTGGAGTTGTTGGCAGTTCTGACGAGGACTGAGGACACGGTGAACTAGATTTTCTTGATCTAGATAGACTTGTTCAGCAATTGCTTTAGGCTACAAGGCCACAAGGTGTTGATTTATCGAGTAGCAGGACAACATCATCAACTTGGGGATTGCGTTTAGGATACATCCACTTCTGTCGTTGTTGTAGAAGTGGTAAATAATATTTGAACCGATACTCCCAGAACTGGTCTGTAAGCAGTTGTACATGTCTCCATGTCTTCTTATACCCATATCAGCTTTGATGAATACATCAGGAGCAAATGAAGAATCAATCTATTGCTTTAAAATTGAATTTGGTGTGTGGGGATCGACATCGTTTGGATCATCGCTTATCGGAAATATTGGACGACTGTTGAGAATCATCTCAGCCTGAGTGAAAAAGATGTAGAGTGATTCGTCACTGATGTTCTACTGGATGCAAAGTTCATAAGTATTTCACGAACAGACCGTATCATCCCCCCAGGTACTTCTTGCTTGCTGGAATAGGATGCCAGCTTGTGATAGTTTTTGGTTTTATCATTGCTTTATTCCACCTTGGTATGCCTTGTCTGAGTTCAGTCGCACCTTCCACCAGATTAGTTGCATTACCGCAATATAAAGTGAAGTGGTCTAGTTCATCTTGATATAAATCCTTGAAGAGCTTGAAGAAAAGACGATGTTTCAAGTGAATATGCCTTCTCTATGTGTATGCCACGTGCGGACATGCATGTGAAGACGTACCCGTATCTCTCATCTTACTTCGCCCAAGCTTGGCTAAAATTGGTCCCATGTAATCAATTCCGGGAAACGTAAAATGCGGATAACGTAGAGTAATGCGACATGCCGGAAGTGGAGCCATTCTCTGATTTCTTGATTAAGCCCTTAGTATCTGACATTTCAAGCATTTCTGAAGTGCGCGCCGGACGGTTGCTTGGCCGTGGATAATTCAATACTTTGCCGGGTCGACGAAAGAACGTGAATTGTTCCGCTGTGATCCACGTTCGTGAAACCAAAGTATCATCTACTCGGTGACATGATGATTACATGGCAGGATAGCTGGATGTATGTATGTTGTAGTCCGGCGAATAGAGATGGGCCGATATCAAAATTTCCGCCGATACCCATACAAGTACCGATACCACCTTCGTAATTTATATTCCGATACCGGTACCGCCGATATCGAGTACTTTGTTAAATATGTTAAAGGGCGTTTTTATTCACATACTTATGCCCTTGTTATAGTTGCACCCACGTATTGTGCGCCTACGTACGTTTGCACCCTTGAACTCTTACATACATTTGAGTGCAAACTTTTACGGATGAAAATATACTGATTTGTTGCTGCGTTCAAGCATACAGGGGTCCAAAGATTGAGTGCAAATGTTTGTGGTTACACAACTAACAATAAGGCAAGAAAATAAAAAAACGGCAAAACACGCCTGCCTTGCTTTGCGTTAATCGTGTTCAAATGCGTACAAAGCACAAACGCAAAAAAAGAAACACGCACTTTGCGGTAGCTTTCATAGCAAACCATTCTGTTTCATCGGAAAACGTAAGGAGATGCATGCATGCAGAGCATTGCGCTTGCGTGAAACGCAAGGGTAAAATAAAAACAAATCAAGAAAAAACGCAACCTACGCAAACGTGTAGTGGGACCTCAACACTTTTTTTTTCTGCATAAAATAGAGCATATAGTCAGTGGATTGATGTGTTTTGATTAATAAAGTGTAAATAAAATTGTTCACGCCAGACATGTCCTGTTTTAATTATTTCAGAGCAGTGGAATACGGGGTCTTTCCATTTATTATCAGAAATAAAGCGCATTCGTGCGCTCCGTTGTAAAGACGTATCCGGTATCGGTATCGGCGGTATGGGGGGTGAAAATTTTCCGATACCAGTACCGATACCGATGCTTCAAAAGTCACCGATACTTGCCGATACCGATTTCGATACCGATACATCGGCCCATCTCTACCGGCAAAGATAAGTTAAGTTCTGCAATCCTCCACCTACGTAGATAATATCTTTTACAACAAATGAAATGAGTTTTCGCAAATCCCTCATTGAAGGTGTTTTTACCAAATCTCTTTTCTTCGTAAGCTTGATAATTCCATTCTCAAGGTGATTGTGTAAACTTCGAATTACATCTGGAAAAGCTTCCTTCTGAATACAATTGATTATCTGTTTTCATGAAATTAAGTCCCTCGACTGTCAATTGACAGGCGAAAGGCACATATTCTACTTTATGCCTGTATTTCCACGAAACGTAGCAGCCACGCAACAGATCGTTTGAGCTTTGTGAAACAGTTTAAAAGTGTTTTAGTTGACGTCATTTTGCATTGAGATACAGCAGCACAAGTGACCGTTTCCAGCTCGACTTCAGGAACGTTAACATCTCATGTGCAGTTTTACTTGTTGCGGCCATTTTGTTTCATCACGATAAAGGAACTCGGGCCCATTAAACCAAGAAGTCGCTTTCTTGGTTTGAATACGGTTTGGCACCATACTTTTGAAATCTTCTCTTTTTGTTGTCAGACTTCCTTGATTCCAACAATGCCATCTTCCTCATGACACTCTGAGTACAAACAGATTTTGTCGACCCTTCATTCAGTAATGAATATGCTGGAATTGTCTTATGACTAATTCGAACAAGAATAACTTTGGGTCGATTTGGGGATTTCGTCATCATGCAAACAGCTCTTGCTGACGTGAAATTTGTACCGGCTCCATTGGATACTGGAGAATCGGCCACCCTCTGAGAATCTAACACGTTACTTGTGGCTAGAAACAGATCACTGTGAAGCCCAGCATTGTGTCATTTTCCGCTACTTGACAAGATTGTTCGAGCTCGCATTGGTTCGCGACATGATTACTCCCGAGACAGTTGAAACATGGCTTCCGTGTTCCGGCAATTTCTTTACGTTCATCTAAGTTTAGATTTAAACACGTAACACGTAAACAGAAGAGGGTTCACGGAACACAAAATACATTTGCCAGCTTGACCGTTTCGTCAAAATTTGCTAGAGTTTTCTTCTCTTTCGATCGCAATAGTTTTCCATAAAATTAATAAGATGTAATAGCCTTTTTCCTCTACAAATTTTATCATGTGAAAAAATGGAGGAATGATTCCTCTCTTGATTCGCCCGAAAGTTCTTCCACGGGGCCTGTTTCCCTCGTAGTACGCCTGAGCCAACTTAAAATATTCGCTCTGAAAATTGTACGGCAGACGATGAAAGTGTTTTTTCATATTGTCTAGAGAATCCATGACTGCTCCGGACTGATACTCTTCTAGAATAGTTAAACAACTTTCCAAGTGTGTTGCAAATCGATTCAACCCAACAGAATAGTAGACCCTTATAGCTGGTCCTTCCGTAACAGATTTTATATGAGCTTCTACCACAAAAGCGCCAGGTTGGATTTTTTGTTCTAGCGAAATCCTGTCTTGATCTCGGTCTCATATTACTCCCCGACGCCTCAGTGATATCAGCTGTAGGAAGGTAGCAGTGTGCCGGCTCTATAACATCAGTCAAAGGACGGTAACGGTGTACCGGCTTCATGACATCAGCTTGGCCATGCAGGGGAACAAACGGATTCTCCCATTCTTGCTCGTTTCTCCCTATCGGATTTGAAATGCTGACTGGGGGATTAGTTACAGAAATTTCACACGCCGTTGGATTTCCTCGCTGTTAAACTACATTATCTGCTTGCGTAAACGGATTACCGACTTCCAATTGAGCACGGGAATTGCCAGCTTCCATTCCACGTGCTAATTGTTTAACCACTGCAGTTGATTCTGGAATGTATGTGCTTGGTGGATCGAGTTCTAGTCGTTTTGCGACCTCTGGTTTGCTCATATTTAAAGTCTGTTTTACAAATGCTGCGGTAGATATTCGAGGCGTTGGCTCGTCAGAAAGAGGAAAATTTTCTAACTCCTCTAGTATGTTAGAACCATACTGTGAACCCAATTTCACTTGCGTGTTGAGCCACTACAGCAGCTTTGGAACAAGCATGTAAAATTTTATTCAGCATTTCTAGTTTCTTTTTTTGGAGATTCTTTTCCATGTTTCTCTTTGCATTTCAATCTCCATCTCTTCCCTTCAACCTCAAATTACAATTCTTCTTGTTCTTGTATTACCTTGGCTCGCATATTCTCCAACTCAGCTTTTAAGGCTAAAGAAGATTTTCGGCGTCGTCGAAAATGAACGTGAATGGAGAGGGGATTTGCACAATTGGATGAAATAAATTTGAGTTCGTTGTATGAGATCTCGATAAAGATTAGAGCAGGTTTGTTGTAGTTCTTCGACTGGGGCAGGTTTCGTTTTTACCACTGTTAATTCTGTTGGCGGTTTATCGTCATTCACCAACGACGGTTTGTGTATGATCCAAACCGCCCTCCGACGTTTCTATCTAGTAGTGACCTGAATTCTTAGCGATCCGTACCTATTTCTTGGTGCTCTATTCTTCTAAATCCAGGTGCGCATACAATACGGACACACCTCATAAAACCAGTGGTTTAACAAAAGTTTATATCAAAACATTAGTACACTGGTATGTGCTGGAAAATGTTTCATAACTTGAAGCAAGAGTTGAAATAAACAATAAACATGAGATAATACAATTGCAGCAATTTCATCGACTTCGAGCCTCAAAGTTACGCCCATACAAATCATGTTATGGTGATCGAAAGGATAAATTGTTTCAACTTTTGATGCAGCGTATGAATAGTGGCATTCCTGGACGCAAAGTGGTCAAAGCAAAAGCAGTCAATAAACCAACAACTCGCCAAGCGCGATCATGTTTGGATCGTGCACTTTAAACAAACGTGAAGAAGTCATTAGCATTTCGCTACTGTCTAAAACAACAAATTAGAACAAAAAATTAACTCAATGAACTAGATAGTTAGGGACATGTTTTAGCTTCATAGTACAAATACAAGTAACCTAAGCTAAATTCAACCATTTCCTTAAGCGTGGGTTACCACATAAAAATACAAAACTTGTCCGCGGTGGTCTGATGAAACCGACAACAGCTGCCGAACTTAACGCCTCATGAATGACGAAGATTCGAACCCCAACGAAGTATGTTCAAGATGGACGAACAGAAATCACTTCAATGAGCAATACATGCAGGGTGGCCCTGGGCGAGGCACTGTAACCCACGGCCTTGGGACGACTATGCTCGGTAACCATACCGGTTCCACACGGGATGGATGGCAAGACGCAAGATAAATCTCGTAACCAGATATAATCGTAAACGCTGTTAATTGCGTACTGTGAAATAAAGTTCATTTCATTTCACACCCCTCAAATCAATCAAATCATTAACGCTACCGACTTGAGTCACAGAGATGAGTGCTATTGAGTCGAAAATTCGACGTGTCGAATTCTTGTGGCACCTCCGTCCAATGCGCGTGGAAGACCACGCAGAACAAAATAATTTGGAAATGCGCAACACATAATGAACAAACCATTTCAAACAATTGAGTTAAGAAGACGATTAAACATGACTTCATACGGACCAAATATAACAACTATTGTATGACCATATCTATCATAAAAACAATTCAGACATGTTTTTACATGAATCCATGAAAAATGACGTCGTTAAATGTGAAATTTCGGAAAAAAATAATAAATTGGCAACATGTTTTATGCGTATCGTGAATGGTGACTAAAAGGAAACAAAGAAGTGGTAGATGGTACTTTATCATGATGGTTCAGTTTTGCATGGGATGTTTTCCATATCTCTATAGAATATATCTTGTAGTAGCTTTTCACCATTCGAGTTACGCCAGTTGACTCTTTTTTAGGCGCTGTTTCCGGCCTTGGTTATGTATAAAATACAAAAAGTCTTATTCCTAATTCCATTTCTTCTTAAATTTCTTACAATATATTGTTATCGATTATATATTGCCCGTGAATCTTGATTTATATGCAAACCGCTACGCCTTGGTTTGCATCAGCTGAAAAAAATAAATTTAAAGGTTATTGGAGACTTGGGGGTGCGTTACAGCAGTAAAATAGTTTAAGATAAAACCATAGACTTCAAGCAATTTTGACTTTTGTCCACATAATAATCTTAAGTTGTTTGTTGAAAAATCCCCCTGTCTATCATCTCAAAGGAGTCAATGAAATACAGTCGAATTGTTCTTGAAAGATGTTATATGACAAATCATGAGACATCAAAACGATGAAAATAATGTAAGCGATTTTGAATAATCAGTTGAATTGGCCATTTATTGTAATGAAAGTCCTATGATTCCAATGATGTACTCGAATTAGTTCATGAAAATTTCGTGAGAAACAAATGAACACAGCGAATTGAAAATATCTGACGATACGTCGACAGGTATTAAATAGAAAAAAGTATTTATTTCTAGGAATAAAAACAAACAACGATGTCATTGAATCAGATCACATGATGGAGCCGCAGTTTTGGCGATAGCAGTAGATCTGGACTTCATAAAGTTTGAAACAAATAGAAACGAAAATACACCTGGAAGGTGTATATAGGCTGCTATATGTATCTCATCTAAATCGGTCTGTCCATTAACCTGTCAAGATATCAAACTTTATGATATTACGTGACAGCACTGGTGGGTTTTTTTTTTTTTTCATTTTTGAACATATATACAAATAGTAGCTCTTTCAGAACTTTGAAAGGGGAAGGGGCAATTTTGGAATTTTTTCGAGCTTCCGAAATGATGTTTTGCTGAAAATACTAAATACTTTTTATTGAAAATTACCACAAAACAAGCCAAATTTAAAACTGGGGTTTCAGAGCCTGAACATGGTTAAAAAGTATATTATACATTACGTGCCAGAGACGCGCAAAAACTTTCAACATTTCTTACGTTTGAAAAGGCCATTCTGCGATTTCGGCTGGCGAGGGAGAATGGCCCCCATCTTAGTATATGCGTGTAAACGAAACGAACTACATCCTACATGTCAAAATTATTTAAATGTGTGCGTATTTTTTTAGGAAATTGCATTTGGGGTGCATTGACAATCAGAATTAATGCGGCCGACTGTTGAGCCTCACAACATAAACATTGTTTGTCTGCAGGATCTAGAGCCACTTCATCATGTGCCTCGCACTTAAATTTGAAGGGAGCGTTCCGGCGAAGTGAACTTCAAGTAACAAAATTCGCGTGCCCTTGTGGCGCAATTTCAAAACAATACCATCTTCATTTTTAATATTCCACGTCAACGGTTCGAAACCTTCCGTCTCCCCTGGTTGCGTAAGGCGCATTGCATGAACAACTCAAATACTAACATCAAGATGATAACAAATATTGCGCGACAACTCTCTTAATATACAGCTAACACGTGCCGCTTGGAGAGAATGCTTTTTGCACAAACATGCAACTTTCATCCAAATGTTTTGTGTAAAGATTTTAATAATTTCCAAGTCTCGAGTAAATAAATATTATTTTATTATTTCAAAAACACGGATTCTATTAGGAATAACTTATAACTCAAAGAAATCTACGCCACTGCTGAAGAAACCGTAACGTAAATTTTGATATTTATCAGGATTTCATTGCAAAATGATTTACTTGAAAGTATAATAAAAAACAAAATTAATTTTAATCAAAATTTTAAAATGCTTGACTGTTCAGATAAAGACATCCCTATCGCGTGTCAGTGTTTATTTTAATAAAATCATTAAATCTAAACAATACCTTGACATAAACTCTTTGTTGATGTACTTTCACTCTGTGATTTCGCCCAATTCCGTTCAACTTTGGAAGCGAAAATTGCATACACTGGAAGCGTTATTATCCCAATTCCAGCCGTTAGCCTAATATCGTTCCATCACGTTGTTGTAGAATATACATGACACTTTATTTTCACCATGTATTTCGGATTTTACATTTTGTTTTAATAATTTATTGATTTTTTGCTATTATTTCCTACCATATATTCAATTAATTTTCAATATCCACTATGTTCGATTCGTGCCCAGAAGCTATATTTTAAAACGTGTCAATGACTCATAAAACAAGTTTGTTCCAATATTTTAGGACTGAGGTGTCACGATGGCATAATAGGATTTTATTTTTGGAAAAAAAGAAGAATTCACTTTTTTGTGAAATGAACGAACGCTGCCCAATATAAAGTAAAAGATTGATTTAATTAATAACATGAGTTAGGTTGAATAATACGATGAGCACCATATGCGAAATAACAATATCTAAACATGTTTATTTTCAACTTCTTAACTTCAGAATTATTGCAAGCGAATCATAAATTTCATTGGATATGCGCCGCGAATGCAGGACGCGTCCGATGAGCACAGGGCTTCTCGGGTATTCGCGTATTCCGAGAACAGTGTTTCGTCGAAGACTACAAATTTTTGTCACCGACAAACAACAAATTAATTTTATCACACCGAAACAAAGTGTGCCATAGCCATAAATGCAAAGGATGTATCATTCAAGTGGAATATCTCTAAACCATTGAAAGAAAAATTGTTTCATGAGTCAAATAAAAAGTTCAATGAAAATTACTCACTTCCAAAAGCGAGAAATAATGAAACTGAACTATAGAAAAAGGTGATCGCTGCGGTAGTATTGCACCCGATTTATCCGTCAAGAACAATAAAGATGTTTGGGACCGCCAAGGATAAAAACGAGACGAACTTTCTAACAGTTACAGTTTCATCCCAATTTCGTTGACGAACGAAGTCGCCTAAAGGTCCGACCTTCGTCACTAGTGCTTTTAACACGTAGGGAATAGCAGACAAAATCTCACTCCGTAAAAAATAGGATACAGTGAATGTAGTGAAAATGCATGTTTCTCTTTAACCTGTTGTAAGTCGTTCGCATGAATTTCCATTATGATGCAGAAATAAACAATTACACCTAAAGTGCGAGGTCAATTGCAGCCCAAAAAATCAAAGTTTAAAACTCTTGCCAGAGACGGATTCAATCCCAGCACTGATGACAAATACATTGGGAGTAACGATATGTAGATAACGATATGTGTTGTGCCCCCACTCACTGGCAAACTGAGTCGATATAATTGAACAAAGCGGCATTGACGTCGCAAACGATTTCCAAGGTATTTCAATTTCCGAGATATCTGTCTAAAATATTTATAATTCCGTGTCTTAAAATGCAAGCACGTATGAAAGAAGGTCATCGCTCATATCGGGATAGGAAAGCTTGAATGAATTTGGTACCGTATTTACTTGATTGTAAGCCGCATGTGATAGTGCTAAAAATTTAATGTAAGCCGCATATACCGGTACTACCGATGCTTATATGGGTTTATGACTGATAAAGCTGACCGATAAAGTTCAGACAGAGTACCGGCATCGCAAAGAAAAAATGTAAGCCGCATTTGAATGTAAGCTGCCCTTGAATTTAAGCCGCAAACACGAGGAAAAAAACTATATAGGGCTGCGGATTACAATCGGATAAATACGGTATATAGCGAAACGCGTTCCTGCGTGCAGTTACCAAGTCGCGTCTTAGCTTCTGAGCTTTCTACGCTTGATCTGTAATTATTGATCCTGTTAAGAAGAGTTGTCACTCCGTACATAATATATTCGAATCCTGTCTGCTGCTTCTGACTTCACCACACCACGATTTGTTTCGATGGCCAAAATTATTTTCATTTTTTAAATATGGATAAACAAAGGTTTCATTTCACTGCTTTGCTAAATATTGTAATCATTAGAACTTCCATGAGTTCTCGTGCATGATCTGAAGGGTGTCTCATAGAACACCGATTTCTGAACAGAAATTCTAGGTGACACGCAAAGCTATGTCATGATAATAAATCAGGCCTTGTATACTGCCGCTATCTTTCAAAGAAATCAAGGACTATTCACAAGAAATGTTGCAAAAGTTCCTTACCATCAACAAGACAGACGCTGTGTGAAGTCTTGAATACTTCAATTGAATCATACATGATCATACAGGACTGTGTCAAATTGGTCTCAACGTGTTTATTCATGTTTTTCGGTCGGATCAAGAAAAAGATGTAAAATTAGTCTTTAGCGCGTGTTCACAAACTTTCTGATCGATTAAACTATATGTGCGCAGCCCATTCATGGAACATACAGTCTTGAAATAATAATTGGATCCGACGTGTCAGTAATCTGTCAAATCCGTCTCAAGGCATAAATTTTCACGCATTTTGATCGATTCAATATGTGTAGGCGTATAAGGAACAAGAATCGATTTACAAAAAAGTGGTATAAAAAGTTTTTAATATTCTTTGCACATCACATTAGTAATTGGCGCATGAAGGCTCACCCTTATCATAACAGTCTGTCCGTAGCGCCGTCTATCCTAGATTGGTCATTGCATTATTGTAAAGAGTGTTTTACGATCGAAATGGTCAATAAAGGTTAGATTTGAACTACCAACACACCTTTCCACTTTTTTGAGATTCGAAGCCTGTATCATCTAAAAAATTGAAGAAGAAGATCTCTTTTTTATTGTTAGAATTCGATCGGAGCAGGACCACAGGAGACAAATCATACTTGAAAATTCTCATCAAGCGACTAAAGTGCAAAGTGCTACGTGAAATGCAGTAGTAGGAAGTAAGGAACCCCCATCCCTGATAGATGTCTATCAACACGAGTTTTAAAGCCATGCATATCAACACGATAAAAAAAAGAGTGAGAAGGCAAGAAGTTTCAAAGTTAAAAGATTATTGGAAAAATCTTCTTGCATAAAACAGTTTGTGACATTGCTGAACCTCCACAGTAAATATGTGCGAATTGGTAGCCAATCGTGTGGACCAATAAGAATATTTTGTTTGGAGGGAAGAGAGCAGAAAGCTTCCTAGAATAAAGACCACTATAATATCTGTAAATTAAAGGAAGGGCAGCAATGTTGCGACGATGTGACATTCTTTGCTGACTGGAAGAAGGTTTAGGCCCAGTCATATTAATCACACGCCGTTGAATACGGTCGAGCGTGCTGAGAATAGTGACAGCGGCACTGCCCCAAATGTGACAGCAATACTCCATGCAGTATCGAATTACTGATTTGTACAAATGAAGAAGGATTCCGTGAGTGCGGTAACGGCGAGCTCGATATAGAGATCCGACTATCATTGAGACTTTTTAGCGATACTAGTGACACATTCATTCAACTAATATCCTTAGACAGAGTCCAACGAGACGAATATTTGAGGATTCCTCCAGAACAGAACCAGATAATGAAATGTGAGTTGCATGAGAATACATCACCTGGATCTGAGACAAAACGAAGATCCAATCCGGGAGGAACGTGAGTCGGGATCCTAGTCATAAATTCCACCATCTGTGTCAGTGACTCCGTATTGGCGAAATTATGAGTTTCAATTCCAGCCAAGCTGAATTTAACCAGATATCGTGATGGGCATTGATATCTCCCATTACGAATAATTTGGCATATGGAAAAGACATCAGAATCTTTTCCATCTGCAAAGATATGTCGTCCAGAACAAAACAATCTTGGGTTGAGGGGGATCGGTATACGGAGATCAGGAATGACTTCGATGTCAGCAGCGACGTTCGCAAGCACAGATACGAAGGTGATTTAGATTCGAAGGCAATTGCATGAGCTACAGGCAGATTTCTACAAACGTAGACAGCAAGTCCGTACATAGGCTTTGGCGAATTCCTGAGCGGCAGTTAACCCTCAATCCAGAAATCAGAAAATTGAGGAGGATTGAGGTTTGTCTCACAGAGTGCATGGACGTCAGGACTATTCTTCGCAAGAATGATTCAGCAGCAACAAAGTTACCCCTTAACCCACGAACGTTAGAAAAAAAATTGAAAAATTTTTAACCGTGAAATTCTTAGCACCCCACTCTCTATTACGGGGTGCACGAAAATTGGAGCTATTGGCTTTATTTGGACGCGCCATAGTATATGAAAAAACACACAACTGCATGCTGAGCAGGAAACATTCCAGAGAAACCGAACTCCTATCGTTGAATGCAGTAAGTGGTATCTATCCTGGACGAGAGTATGATCTCTTTACCACTTCTTGAGATTGGGATTATGTTTACCTTAGAAAATAACTTCTATCATTATACCGCTACAGATTACGAAGGTAAGAAGCCCACCCGCCACGACAAGGCAGTAATCCGATGGACTTGTTATGAATAGTTAAACTTATTTTCCTTTCCTACGACCTTCGGAACTTTAGTTTTGAATACTAAAAAGTTATTACTACGCCTATGGATACAATTCTCAGATTCAAGGTTGGAATTGATTTGGACAATACCTTCTGAATATATACGTGAGAATTGCGCAAACATACTTAAATTTTTTTTTAAATATATACTCGTTTTTCTGATTTGGCAAATTTTTTCAAATCAAGAAGTTTGATTTTGCCTGGAACAACTAAATGTTGTTCTTCATTGGGTGTCTTAATTCTGACGCTAATTTTGGATGTTGTTTCTGAATATTTCTATTTGCATGAAGTTCTCCAATATTCTTTGTTCTGCAATTATTTTTTGAATCTCGTGTTATTGCTTCAAGTACATTTCATCCACTGTGGGTGTTTCTTTGCTATTAGGTCTTTTACAGAGAATTTCAATGACATTTTTGAAAAATTTTAACTAAAGGATGTACTTTGAGCATATTTGAATGCATTTGTGATGAGTATCAATATCGGCCGGTATCGGTAATTTCGAGTATCGGTATCGGCTCATTTTGCAGTATCGGTACATCTCTAATTAAAACAAGAAATCATGGTGGCTGAGACCAAGATCTGGTGGAGTAGCAGCGTAATCGTGCAAGAGAACTTTTGCTAAGTAACGAAATGTTTTTTGTGGTCCTGGGAAAAAACTTGGTCGCACTCCTCAGTTTAAACAAAGAATCTGAACTACTTCCGATCAGTCAGGGATTCAATTGCCTTATCGTATGTATGACATTAGCGGTTGCTGAAAACCCTTTTGATGAAATGTTGACAACTACAAGTATGTATTATTCTCCTGTATGGCTTGCGTCTAAAAGGGAGGGACTTGGCATTTCTGTGTTGACCACAGTAAGTTTAATGCAATTACAGTTACATGCTAATGTGCTTCCACAAATTGTTGCACCTTTACAACGAGCGAAGTGGAATTGTGTTCTGTCTTCGCGAGTGGCTACTGGCAGCTCGAAATTGATTCTCGTAATCGTAAAAAGACCGCATTCTTTATCCCATCAAGGAGCATCTATTTGTTCAAAATCACTAGTTTTGGTCTCCGTGATGGCTTGTCACTATTTAATATGGCAGCCGAGGTGACCCCGAGTTATATTTTCTGAAGAAGGTGTGTTGAGTTCACGGATAATATAATGCGTACCGAAATTTACTCGGGCGTCTCGTTGAGTGTAAGAATTCGTCAAACTCTGAAAAAAGCTTGTAAAAAATACAGCTTACACAGATTTGTGGTATATTTGAATAAACTGTCTTTGACTATTGTTCAAAACACAACAAGATTCCAGGGGAATCTATTGATGACTTTGTTGCTGCTTTACGAGAGTTGCCTACATTCTTTGAATTTACTGATGCGAATTTAAGGATTCGTGATCAATTGATTGAGAAAATGGTGAATAATATTTTGTGAAAAAATTTGAATGGAAAATCGTCCTACGTTGAATTCACCTTGACACAACATAGAGAAAGAAACAATAGCAACAAGGTCATCTCGAAGATAAAGTAAATGTAATGCAAGTTCATAGATGAGAATCTGACAAAAAAATCATATATTGGTAAAGAACCCAAGTGGGTAGCGGCGATCAATTCGATTCGGCAATTTGAATCGCTTCGGAGCAGATGTTTCGAATCCATCATGAACAAAATCTGGCTAAATGAGGTGGAATTATCATCTCAAGACAAAATGCAATAGACTTTGGTCAAATTTGACAAAAATCGATTGTATTAATGATGCAGTTACCATATAAATTTTTTGTTCTCAGCAACAGACTTGAAAATAATAGATTCAGTTTGTTCACTTTCTTGCACTGGTAGTTTTCGATTTAGCATAACTTAAACAAACTTTCATGAAATGTCTTGCGTTCGCCGAATATATGAACAAATTTTTTATGATTATTAACTATAAAATAAAACTGTATTTGTCCCGAAATGATGTTTTTCGCCGACAAAGGCCCTCGCTAGGATGTAGCGTATTTAGAACCTTGAAAAAATAGAGGTCCGGGATCTGAGGTCAAATTGTGACGTTATAATGATGAATGGGCGCCGCAGACAAAATTGTATCCATAATTAGCGTTATTACTTTATGTATACATGCGGCCAAAAATCGCTCCACAGACGCGTCTGAGCCTGAAATTAGTCGAAAAAGTGTACTAATGACTGTGACAGAGAAGGCGTGCAAAAATAAGGGACTCCTCGAATTTTGAACCACTTAAAATGCTATTCTGTATTTTTTACAGTCGTCGAGAGAGCATAAGTTAGCATTGGGCTTCTCGTAAATACGCTAATGCTTGGATGTGTTGAAGTACGTACATGCAGAGGTCGGTAGCACCCATTCTAGTAGTATATGCGCAATCATATTGCCAAAGGCCTGGGGTCGGATAATAGAAACTGTTCGCAACAGGCATAAGCGCTGGCGATCAGAGTGATGTTAGAGTTCAGAGTTGGACGACTCGGTAACGAACTTAACGCTGAAGTATTTATTTTCTGTATTTAATTCGCCCGTTTATCCTTATGTTTAAATCCATTAATCTGTTAATGTTATAATCTACAAATTTCGGCATGAGCATGAAGTAGGTCCACGCACAGGAAAAATGGGAAATACGGTAATCAAAAACCTTCACCCCGATTCGGAACTGGTATATCTGCACGAGGGGCTGTGGTTTGCCATATGGTCAAGCTGTATTCTCAGCTTTCCTCTCCTGCTGGATAAAAACTATATCCTATCCTAGATTTCAATGCAGAAAAGAGTAGACGTTGATCAGAGGAGGAGATCGGAGCATTATTAGATGCAGTTGAGAAATACAGAAATCAAATTCTGGGCAAGTTTTCAGACAATGTGTCTCTTAAGACAAAGAAACAGGCAACAGGGTTTTCGTGAGAAACAGGGTTTTCGTGACTTCTATGGTAAGAACTTTAAAAATCGGCAGGCTTAACGTTAGTCTGTTAGTGCCATAGCTTAACACAGGGAAGATAGTTTTCATAGGTTTGTCCTGCTGAATGCACGTTTTCTACGCCATTGGCCTTATTCGACTATCTTTTCATCTTGAATAAAAATTTAACATAAATGATTTCTAAAATCACACTATTTTTCAAGTTTGCCTACCTTTCAGCCAAAGCATGTTCTTGGCAAACAATATATAAGTACAAATTGTAGGACAAATTTGCTGTTTTTCTTGTGCAGGCGTTTCTCATTGTCTTCCAAGTTGTTTCTCAATTTATGATAGTGAAGTAAATTAAAATGCAAGTATTGCCTTATTTATTTGAAAGCCCTTGTTCTGAATATACTGTTATGAGTTGATTTCTTAATAATTGCACTGGTATACATGTTTAGGCTAAATAACTTGTAACTAATCACCAAAATTCCTACCGGTAATTGGTTGTGCTAGCATAGATTTTGCTGTAATGATCGGTTCATGAGAAATTGTGATTAAAAAAATTACAGACATTTTTAGCAAGTTTAAGAGCAGCTCGGCTAATCGGCATTTAAGTTGAGAAGAATCATAAATATGAATAAGGGTCCATTCATATAGGCGAATGAGTAGCGAGTATACAGATTCATCCAATTTGTTGTTTTTCAAATCTATCGAAGTCTGAATATATGCAATGTTTCTTTATCAAAAATGTATTTAGTATTATGATCATCAATTTACAGTTCCATTTTTTTGTGTGGTGGTGCAGGTTAACTCAGTTAATATATCCGGCGAATTAAGAAGCAGTCAGAAGGTAGAAAAAAATGGTACGATTTAAAATAGCAGGCAAAAAGAAAGTAGCTACATGGTGGAAGGAGTCAGTGGAAACTGGGGGCGGCTCTAAATGGGCTGCACCTGGAAAAACAGATTATGATATTATTTCAATCATAGGCAACGAGTCTGTTGAAAGCGTCCTAGAAGCCTCATCTATTTCTTGGTTGAGTAAGTAATATTTTAGCATAGTGTTTGCTACTTGGAATATTCCATTTTCATAACATAATTTTAGTTTAACATAATCTTGTTTTCTTGGGGTGTCTGTAATGTTCGTGCAATTTTCGTCGGACTTCTGTATCAGTTTATTTTAATCCTCTCGCAAGAGCTATATCCCAAAATTTTTATATATATTTGTTTATCATATTGTTTCACCAGATTGAAACCATTTTCTTTGGGTATCCGAGTAGCTGACATCTGTATCAGTTTATTAAAATCTTCAATTCCAATTTTATTTTGTCGGGGCACATCATCTCGGCAGCGCACTCCGTCAGTCACCCTTTCTCGACAAAACCTACTGCAAAATTTTTCTTACTGTGAAAGAATTTCTTTGAAAGTGAACCACAAATTGCAGCATCACGTATTGTTGGCAGTTGAATTGAAATACCTTTCAAATGACCTGTTGTTTTACCAGTTTCCAGTAATTATGCGTAGTCCCAAGAAAGTGAGATCACACTTGAACCAGTGATTACCTGCACTATTTTTATACTTGGTGCTGGAGAGTTGGTGGAGGATGTGATTGTCTGAATAGTTTGGAATTCTGTTTCTACGGAATCAATTTTTCAAAAAGAATTTGCGTGCAGTAAAAATGTGTGTGAATATATACGCAATATAATAGTACACTAAAATGATTGAGAAGAAATTTCAAAAGATGTGTGTGAAAGTGATAAATGTTTTTAAAGAAGTTGATGCGTATGTTTAAAATAATATTGAGTATAACAGATATTTGCAAATGTTTTAATTTCATATATTTCGTTTCACATTGATAACTTATATGCGTGTATAAAATAAAAAAAAATATTCGCTTGTTGCGATTTGTATTTAGACGCGTCTTTTGCGCGTATAAATTGAGCTTTGTTGGCTGTAATAGTGTATTGGCCTCTTTTGGGCGTTTGATAATAAAAAATATTTGACGACACTCGCATTTGACGAATGCATAGTTCACGCATTTTGAGGTCTAGTTGACGTTTGCTTGAAGTGTGATTTTTTATAGAAATCATCTTCTGAAGTGTAACAATATCAACGATAATCTATTTAATGAAAACAAATTGCTCGGATCTGCCAATTTCAATCACGTTTTGTCTTGAATGCCAAATACATACGCAAGTAAAAAGGAAAAGAGAAAGAATGAAAATATGTTCACCTGTAAAGTTCAAGAGTGTGTGTCCATGGTGTATTGACAAAAATAATAATAACAATAATAAAACATCGGACGCGCGATTTTTAGATATCATTTTCGCGGGCGTTATTCTTCTTTGAGAGCGTTTCTTCTTTTTGTGTCATACTTGGCAACGTCAAGTCGTTCAGCTTATCGCGTTTTTTTAATATATGAAATTTTTGCAGTTTTCGCAAAAAATAAGTTTAATATTTTCGCGCACAGTTCATTCTATAACAGTCTTTTAAACCACGCTTTGATTGTTCGTGAATTCATTCCGCTCGTTTCTCTCTGTATCCTATTCCTTTGGTTTCTTTGATCTTTCGTTTATATATCTTCTTGTCGTTCTCTCTTCGTTTCTTCTTTTTTTTTCCATCTTCTAATCATCTATTGTTTGTTCTTTCTTATTTCATTCATTCGTCTATCTATTGTCCATCCAAAGCATTTACTGTTTCACTTTCTTTGTATTTTCGTGTTACTTTTACTTTTCTTCCTATTTTTCATGCGTTCTATTATCTTTCTTGACTATTACACTTGTTCCTGTTGTTTTGCTGCTATTTTTTTCTTTTGAATTTTATCCGTGCGACAACGGTTTTGTTATCCTGACTCCAATTCAAGAAGGCGCAATTCGTTTGCCGCGTCACCAAATGTAGGGTAAAGAGTATTTTGACATATTTATTGAGATAAAATTATAGTTGATACGAATCCAATATGAAAGTAAAATCGCCTGGCCAGATGGCCAAGGGCCTGTTAATTCTTACTGCACGCCCGTTCGTAGCTCTGTCCTCTATGCCCTCACAAAAACAAGTTATACGGTCATTTTGAATTGGCCAAAACTTGCCCTGAAGGATTTTCGTTCGTACTTGTTTTTAATTAGCCACGCGTTATAATCGTGACAATGTAATATAATTTAGAATATCATAAATTTGCCATGTTACCAATTGAAAAAGCATTGAATTTCGCCAAATTCAAGTGCATTTAATAAAATATATGCTACACTATCAAATAGACAACATTCTATTCGAATCTACGGTTTCATCGGTTGTATTTAGGTAATGATAATTCTGAACATTTGCGAAGAAGAATTAAAATTTTGGGGCACATAAGAAGACAAGTTAAATCTATTGAACAGGAATACCGCGCCGAAGTTGCACAAATTTTTTCGAAAAAATATATTTTGAGACAAAAGGAAAAATAGACTGAATGTGTCAATGGCGCTGAAGACCCGCAAAAATCTTGCTCCTCTGAAAGTTGTTGTTGCATAATTTCAAAATTTGAGGGGTCTTGGGGGACTGTCAAATGTCCAGCTCCTCCAAATTAACGCTCCAATGGCGTCTATAACGACAATAAATATATTTTTTTTAATTCGATTGAGATAATTTGGAAAAATTATTCCTGGCTGAATTGAACTGGTTGTCGTTTTCGACCTGTTTCGGTATTATGATGATACTCACTTAAAGTTTGTTTTTTTGAAAGCCATGCTTACCCGTGATGGCTTGTCATTTCATCTCTGGCTTATCGTTTTTGAGTAGTCTCCTATAGTCTCAATCAGCAAAGCCGATAGCTGACGAAAATCGCGCCAAAGAAATCAGCTGATTTCACTGTGATTGGACAGTTTCCCCGTCCCGGGTTTCGGGCGTCGTTCGTGAACACGTTTCTTGCCGGCTCTTCAAGTATCGGCTTCGTGCCTTCTGTTTACCACTTTAAATATAATTATAATGAAAGTGTCTAGGAAAGCAACTATTGTGTTACAGATCTTAAGTAAGCTAAAGTAAGACCGAAATTCATCAGAGAGTCTGGGTGGTTAGGGGTAATCTGGGTGGTTAGGAGTAAGTGGGCTGTCGTTTACAGTTTAGTTTGTTTTGAATTCTCTTGCTATCGTCTTGGTCGGCGCACCTTTTTATTTTGAACAAACATTGGTTAGTCTGTTCTAGCAGCATTTACTCGCAGTCACAAATTTCGTCGCTGGCTGGCTAGTAAAATGCGTAGTATTTATGACGCTCGAAGAAGTCGAAAATCGCCCATGGGAGTATTTTGGGGTCTAGTGAAGTTTAGTACCATAATACCTTTAAAAGGTAGCACAATCATGAAATTTGGATATATTGTTAGGCACCCCTAAAAAACCTCGCATACCAAAAATGACGTCACTGCGACGTCATATGACGTCATAACAAGCCAAAAACGACCGCTCGCACACGCCCTCAGTGACGTCCTAAATAAACAACACTGCAATAACGCTATGGCGTTAGCGCTCATTCTCCGTTTACGCACTCGCTCAATTACTTTCTTTTGTTCTCTCCTTTTTAACCTTCGGTCATTCATCAAACGGGTAAACGATTTAACACCTAACGCCATATATGAACCGCGCTAAGGCCGATTCAAACCAAATAAAGGCCATACGTGACATCTTACGGAAGCGATAAACGTGAACTCCACATGAACATGATGGACTGGCCATGCGTGTCGCTAATTCCCCAATGAACTTTTTTAATGACCTGAAAAAGCTAATATCCCCAGCATGAAAATTATTGCCATAGCCATAATTCCCCTGAAAATGCCAATACCCCTTCATAAAGATGATTAGTAAAGTCACGAAGTCCTTAAATACGCTAATATCACCTTATGAAGTTGAGTGCCACGGCCATAACGGCTCTATAAAAGCTAATATCCCCTCATGAAGTTTAGTACCACGACCATATTGACTCAAAAAATGCTAATATCCCCTCATGAATTTGAGTACCACGGCAATAATGGGCCTGAAAATGTGAATAGCTCCTCATGAAGTTGAGTGCCACGGGCATAATGATTCTAAATAAGCTAATATCCCCTTATGAAGTTGAGTACCACGGCCATAATGGCCCTGAAAATGCGAATAGCCCCTCATGAAGATGAGTACCACGACCATAATGACTCTAAATACGCTAATATCCCTTTATGAAGTTGAGTACCCACGGTCATATGGACTCTAAAAATGCTAATATCGCCTCATGAATTTGAGTACAACGGCCATAATGGCCCTGAAAATGTGAATAGCCCTTCATGAAGTTGAGTACCACGGGCATAATGACTCTAAATAAGCTAATATCCCCTTATGAAGTTGAGTACCACAGCCATGACGGCTCTAGAAATGCGAATATCCCCTCATAAAGTTTAGTACCGCGCGGACATATTGGCCCTAAATAGGCTAATAAACTCCTCATGAAGTTAAGTACCACGACCATATTGGCTCAAAAATACTAATATTCCCTCATGAATTTGAGTACCACGGCCACATTGACCCTAAATACGCTAATAAGTCTTCATGAAGTGGAGTACCACGGCCATAACGTCTCTATAAATGCTAATATCCCCTCATGAAGTTTAGTACCACGGCCATATTGACCCTAAATATGCTAATAAGTCTTCATGAAGTTTAGTACCACGGCCATATTGACTCTAAAAATGCGAATATCCCTTCATGAAGTTGATTACCATGGGCATAGGGCATAATGATTCTAAATAAGCTAATATCCCCTTATGCAGTTGAGTACCACGGCCATGACGGCTCTATAAATGCGAATATCCCCTCATGAAGTTTAGTACCACGGCCATATTGGCCCTAAATAGGCTAATAACTCCTCATGAACTTAAGTACCACGGCCATATTGGCTCAAAAATGCTAATATTCCCTCATGAATTTGAGTACCACGGCCCTATTGACCCTAAATACGCTAATAAGTCTTCATGAAGTTGAGTACCACGGCCATAACGGCTCTATAAATGCTAATATCCCCTCATGAATTTGAGTACCACGGCCATAATCCCCTAAAAATGCCAATACCCCTTCATAAAGATGAGTACTAAAGCCATGAAGTCCTTAAATACGCGAATATCACCTTATGAAGTTGAGTGCCACGGCCATAACGGCTCTATAAATGCTAATATTCCCTCATGAAGTTTAGTACCACGGCCATATTGACTCTAAATATGCTAATATCCCCTCATGAATTTGAGTATCACGGCCATAATGGCACTGAAAATGTGAATAGCCCCTCATGAAGTTTAGTACCACGGCCATATTGACTCTAAATATGCTAATATCCCCTCATGAATTTGAGTACCACGGCCATAATGGCCCTGAAAATGTGAATAACCCCTCATGAAGTTGAGTACCACGGGCATAATAATTCTAAATAAGCTAATATCGCCTTATGAAGTTGAGTACCATGGCCATGACGGCTCTATAAATGCAAATATCCCCTCATGAAGTTTAGTACCACGGCCATATTGACCCTAAATATGCTAATAAGTCTTTATGAAGTTTAGTACCACGGCCATATTGACTCTAAAAATGCGAATATCCCTTCATGAAGTTGAGTACCACGGGCATAATGATTCTAATTAAGCGAATATCCCCTTATGAAGTTGTGTACCACGGCCATATTGGCTCAAAAAATGCTAGTATCCCTCATGAAGTTGAGTACCACGGCCATAATGGCTCTGGAAATGTGAATAGCCCTTCATGAAGTTGAGTACCACGGCCCATAACGGCTCTATAAATGTCAATATCCTTTCATGAATTTGAGTACCACGGCCACAAGGATTCTAAATACGCTAATATTCCCTTATGAAGTTGAGTACCACGGCCATAATGGCTCTGAAAATGCTAATATCATCTCATGAAAGTTTAGTATCACGGCCATAATGACTCTAAATACACTAATATCCCCGTATGAAGTTGAGTACCACGATCACAACAGCTCTATAAATGCTAATATCCCCCCTCATGAAGTTTAGTACCACGGCTATATTTACCCTAAATACGCTAATAAGTCTTCATGAAGTTTAGTGCCACGGCCATATTGACTCTAAAAATGCGAATATCCCCTCATGAAGTTAAGTACCACGGCCATAATGGCCCTGAAAATGCTAATATCCCCTCATGAAGTTGAGTACCACGGCCATAAGGGCCCTGATAATGCGAATAGCCCCTCATGAAGTTGGGTACCACGACCATAATGACTCTAAATACGCTAATATCCTATTATGAAGTTGAGTACCACGGTCATATGGACTCTAATTATTATTATTTATTTTGTATCATGATCTTGCTTCAGGCGAATACGCCTGTAGTTGTGTATAAATTAAAGTTGATTTGATGAATAAAAATATACATATATACTGCCTGGTGATTAGGTTCAATTACGTCGTGTTGTATCATTTGTGGTTCGTCGTAGAATTGGAAAGCATTATAGAACAGTGGTATGGAACACAGCCACCCCCTATTCTATAAGACTACACTCGCGGATTGCGTGAAAATGGGAAAAATTTAATCCCCTGAAAAGGAAGATTGTTGCTACTTACTCGGGGATAAAATAATTTAATTTTGTTCACAAATCCCGTTAATAAGGCACAAATTAATGTTTTGTTTGACATTTGCGGATTTTGAGATTGTACACACTAAGCAAATTTTCCCGCGTGTTATTGAAATCGTTTATTCATGTCACGCACGTGTACCGGTCAGTCTGAGATTTTTTCGGTCGTGGAGGGGAGACATGACACTATGACAACAAATGCCAACAACCAAAGGATAAAATTTTGAATGCAAGCTTTTAACATGAAAAGTGCTCCATATATACATTGCAAAATAGAAATGAATTATATCATAATTAGATATTTGTTGAATTATCAACGATTTTAAAAGACTGACTTTCGTTGGTGCATGCCTATTTGATTAATATACGAAGGCTACATTCTGTTTTTTTTTTGTTCTCGAAACTGTGATTCGAACTTCATATTTATTGTTTAACAATGGTAGCTGAACAACAGAAACTAAAGCAAGGTACGCTATGCTCTTCACGCTAGATAAACATGTGAATTACGAGAAATAAAATAAATATATATAATCTCGAATAAATTTTAGGTTTGCACGATAATTGCATAATAATTTATTATTTTGCGGCTTCATTGATGTCAGTTGCTTACGTTAAAATATATCCAAAACCGTTTGAATAAATCTGGTGGAAAAGACACTTTTATTTATTCATAGATTTTCAATGTGCGCGGAATAGAGTTATATGATATGAAAGTGATGTAATAAAAGAGAAACGATATGATTATATAAAAAGATATAAGTCTGAAGACTTAATTATCGTTGACTCCCTTTTCTGATCTTGCTTCTCCGAACAAAGTTTTTTTCCCAATGGCATTGTCAGTTTACCACAGCACTGCAATCAATTTTATGTAAGAAGTTTTTTTTCACGAACTTCTGTGAACCGGGTAAGTTTGTGATGGAGATACCTTAGTGTTACTTCAGCGATTATATAGCTCTTTGTACTATAGGGAGAATCTGAACCAATCTCGATGGGAAAAAATCAATTTGCTGGAGTACAATGAAATCTATCTAAAGAAACGATGTTGATTCTTTCTAGATATACTCAAATGCTATTTCTTTAACTTAACCAATCGATAACTATTGTTCATAGACATCATACATATTTTGATCTAATAATTATATTATTGAGGACTCTATCCGCGCAATCCATTGCTCGAGTCAAACATGGTCCATGCTTAAACGACAGAACTCAAACGTGACATGCATGAACGACATCTACAACGTTCGGAAATTTTTTTTACTAAAATTAAATTATTTTATTCCAACGTATTATGTAGAAAAATTCCTGTCAGGGATTAAAGTTTTTCATTTTTCAAAAAATGTTTCTTACATAATAAGCAACTGTAGTCTTGTGCATGTATCTGATTGAATTAAAAAAAAAAAACTA
This sequence comes from Styela plicata, assembly GCA_963675895.2. Classification (NCBI taxonomy): domain Eukaryota; kingdom Metazoa; phylum Chordata; class Ascidiacea; order Stolidobranchia; family Styelidae; genus Styela; species Styela plicata. Next base: position 16,409,351 of record OZ023153.1, read on the forward strand.
ATCGAAATTTCACGATAAATGTAAATGAAACTTCAAGATTAATCTTTTTAGACCCATTAGGGTCGTTTCACTGAATTTCATGAGGGGATATTAGCGTATTTATAGTCATTATGGCCGTGGTACTAAACTCCATGAGGGGGTATTAGCATTTATAGAGCCGCTATGGCCGTGGTATTCAACTTCATAGGGGGATATTTGCGTATTTAGAGTCATTATGGCCGTGGTACTCAAATTCATGAGGGGCTATTCACATTTTCTGGGCCATTATGGCTGTGGTACTCAAATTCATGGGGGATATTCGCATTTTTAGAGTCAATATGGCCGTGGTACTAAACTTCATGGGGGGATATTAGCATTTATAGAGCCGCTATGGCCGTGGTATTCAACTTCATAAGGGGATATTCGGGTATTTAGAGTCATTATGGCCGTGGTAACTCAACTTCATAAGGGAATATTAGCGTATTTAGAATCATTATGGCCGTGGTACCCAACTTCATGTGGGGCTATTCACATTTTCAGGGCCATTATGACCGTGGTACTCAAATTCATGAGGGGACATTAGCTTTTTTTGAGCCAATATGGCTGTGGTACTCAACTTCATAAGGGGATATTAGCGTATTTAGAGTCAATATGGCCGTGGTACTCAAATTCATGAGGATATTGACATTTATAGAGCCGTTATGGCCCTGGCCCTCAACTTCTTAAGTGGATATTACCGTATTTTAGAGTCATTATGGCCGTGGTACTCAACTTCATGAGGGGTTATATTCACATTTTCAGGGCCATTATGGCCGTGGTACTCAAATTCATATGGGGATATTAGCATTTTTTTCAGCCAATATGGCCGTGGTACTCAAATTCATGAGTGGATATTGGCATTTATAAAGCCGTTATGGCCGTGGTACTCAACTTCATGAAGACTTATTAGCGTATTTAGGGTCAATATGGCCGTGGTACTCAAATTCATGAGGGAATATTAGCATTTTTGAGCCAATATGGCCGTGGTACTTAACTTCATGAGGAGTTGTTAGCCTATTTAGGGCCAATATGGCCGTGGTACTCAACTTCATGAGGGGCTATTCGCATTTTCAGGCCCATTATGGCCGTGGTACTCAACTTCATAAGGGGATATTAGCTTATTTTTGGAATCATTATGCCCGTGGTACTCAACTTCATGAGGGGCTATTCACATTTTCAGGGCCATTATTGCCGTGGTACTCAAATTCATGAGGGGATATTAGCATTTTTTGAGTCAATATGGCCGTGGTACTAAACTTCATGAGGAGATATTAGCATTTATAGAGGCGTTATGGTTGTGGTACTAAACTTCATGAGGGGATATTAGCATTTATAGAGCCGTTATGTCGTGGCCCTCAATTTCATAAGGTGATATCAGCGTATTTAAGGACTTCAGGACTTTACTAATCATCTTTATGAAGGGGGTATTGGCATTTTCAGGGGAATTATGGCTGTGGCACTAATTTTCATGCTGGGGATATTAGCTTTTTCAGGTCATTAAAAAAGTTTATTGGGGAATTAGCGACACGCATGGCCAGTTCATCATGTTTATGTGGAGTTCACGTTTATATCGCTTCCGTAAGATGTCACGTATGGCGTTTATTTGGTTTGAATCGGCCTTAGCGCGGTTCATATATGGCGTTAGGTGTTAAATCGTTTACCCGTTTGATGAATGACCGAAGGTTAAAAAGGAGAGAACAAAAGAAAGTAATTGAGCGAGTGCGTAAACGGAGAATGAGCGCTAACGCCATAGCGTTATCGCAGTGTTGTTTAGGACGTCACTGAGGGCGTGTGCGAGATGTCGTTTTTGGCTTGTTATGACGTCATATGACGTCGCAGTGACGTCATTTTTGGTATGCGAGGTTTTTTAGGGGTGCCTAACAATATATCCAAATTTCATGATTGTGCTACCTTTTAAAGGTATTATGGTACTAAACTTCACTAGACCCGCTATGCTAATCCTGTCCGCTTTGTCGGATATCGCTGTTTTTTACCTGATCCGGAAAGAAATACACTATAACAAACGCACGGAAACAAACAAATCCAGTAAACCAGTAAAATCAAAAACAAGATATCGAATATTTTTCAATCCTATCGAATAAAACTCCGCTGAGATCCGTGGATTTTGTGCGGAAGATGCGTCTGTCATTGTTATTAGAGATTGCCATTTTCAAAGTTACCACAGTTACGTGGGCGTAACATATAAAAAACTGTTCGAAGAGGCTCAAAATTACTGCAAAAATATCAAAACCGAGTTGGCTAAATTGAGATAAAGGAGGTTTTTGAAACACAAATACTCAAATTGCAAATCTGCGCAAATATTTCTGGAAAAATATAAACATTGTTCATAACAAAGCTGTTCTCTCTCGAATCATTCCATTCAAAACGTTACAGTCGACGAAAAGAAGTATAGAATTGTTTGATTAAGTTGTTTTCATACAACTCCATTTGGATTTCATGCCCGACATTCCTGTGACTTTTTTGGACTAGTCAGCTATCTACCGGGAGAAAAATTATTATAACCCATTTTTTGCTGATTGCACAGTATGACGTATTTACTGCAGTTTGTCCTGCGGGTGTGCCTGCCATTGATAAGAAAATACCGAAAGCGGCATTGCTTATTTTTAGATAGTATAGCAAACGGTTTTAAATAAATAGTTCTTTCAATGAATGCAATTCTTGTTAAACACAAGATAAAAACTGCACAGCACTAATTGCACATTTTATATTATATCCGGCTGCGGAAAAGTTGGATGTTTTTAAACACATGGAATTATGAGTTTAATTCTAAATATCCTCGAAAAAATATTTTAAATCGCAGGTCTCTCAGAATTTTTAAAGTGAACAAGTCTAAATTTAATACTGTTCAGATATTTCTCCGAAGTCTTGGTAGTGCGGGGATAAGGGTTTTGCTCTAGCCACTCTGGGAGAACGAATTTTTACCTAATGAAATTATCGGTGAACGCAACACACCTGCAGAAAATATCACTTTTTGAGGGAATAAAGAATGCAGTCTTTTCACGATTACAAGAATCAATTTGGAGCTGCCAGTAGCCATTTTAAGAAATAGACCAAAAATCCACTTCGATTTGTGGAAGCGCTTCAGCATGTAACTGTAATTGCATTCAACTTTCTGTAGCCAACGCAGAAATGACAAGTTCCTCCCTTTTAGAAGGAAGCCATACATGAGAATAATACATACTTGGAGCCAACGTTTCATCAATGGGTTTTTCAGCAATCTGCATTTTCGCGCATGACATACGATAAGGCAATTGATTCCCTGACTGAACGACGAAAGTAGTTCAGATTCTATGTTTAAACGGAGTAGCGCGACCAAGTTTATCCCCATGATCACAGAAAACATTTCGAAACTTCGCAAAAGTTCTCTCACACGAATATGCTAATACTCAACGAGATCTTTGGTCTCAGCCACAATGATTTCATATTTTAATCAGAGATATACCGATACCGTTGTTCATCACAAATGCCTTCGAATATGCTCGAAGTACATCCTTAAGTTGAAATTTTTTTCGAAAATTTCAGTAAAATTCTCTGTAAAAGAACTAATATTAAATAAACACAACCATAGTTGATGAAATATACTTGAAGCAACAACACAGAATTCAAAAAATAATTGTAGAACAAGGAATATTGGAGAACTTCATACAAATAGAAATATCCAAAAACAACACCCAATATTAACGTCAGCATTGAGACACCCAATGAGGAACAACATTTAATCATATTAGTTCCAGACAAAGTAAAAATGCTTGATTGGGAAAAATTTGCCATCACCTTCGTATCTGTGCTTGCGGAGGTCGCTATAACATCGAAGTCTTTCCGTTCTTCGTATACCGATCCCCCTCAACCCAAGATTGTTCTGTCATGGACGACATATCTTTGCAGGACAAGATTCTGATGTCTCTTCCATCTGTCAAAATTTTCGCGATGGGAAAATTCAATGCCAATCTTGATACCCGGTTAAATCCAGTTGCAACTGACTTCGCCGGAATTAAAACTCATAATTTTGCCATTACTTGCCATTTATGACTAGGATCCCGACCAACCCGACTTACGTTCCTCCCCGTTTGGATCTTTGTTTTGTCTCAGATCCAGGTGATGTATTGTCATGCCACTCAAATTTCATTATCTGGTACTGTTCTGGAGGAATCCTCAAATATTCGTCTCGTTGGAATCACACTATCTAAGGATATTAGTTGGAATGAATGTCATTAGTATTGCTAAACAAGCCTCAATGAAAGTCTGTTCTCTAAGCACGCCCTTATCGCACTCCCGTAATCATTCTTCATTTGTACTAATCACTGATTCGACCCAACATGGAGTATTGCAGTCACATTGGGGGCAGTGGCGCTGTAACTGTTCTCAGAACGCTCGATCGTATTCAACGCCGTGTGATCAATATGATTGGCCCTAAACTTTCTTCCGGTCGGCAAAGTTTGTCACATCATTTTGTGTAATTTAAAGATATTATAATGGTCTTTGTTCAAGGGAGCTTTCTGCTCTCGTCCCTCTGAACAAAATTTATATCTGGTCCACACGATTGGCTACCAAGTTGTACATAGCTGTGGAGGCACCACAATATCACAAACAGTTTTATGCAAGAAGCTTTTTTTCAAGGATCTCTAAACTTAGGAACTCTTTGCCTTCACACTGTTTTCCTGGTCGCGTTGACCTGAGACATCTATCAGGGACGGGGGTTCCTTAATTTATATTACTGCATTTCATGTAGCTTTTTGTACTTTAGTCGCTTGAGGAGAATTTTCAAGTATGATTTATCTCCTGTAGCCTTGCTCTGAGCGAATTTCAGTTGAAAAAAGTTTTACAGTCCATCCCCGAGTAAGCTACTGATCCACTTCATTACATAATGTTTGATATGTCTTAGACAGTGCTGAACCGACTGATGCTTTGTTTTTGTAGCAGGTTATTGTCATTCAAGTAACCGTTAGTTGGGTCTTTTCGAAACTGATTTAGGCCTCGTTTAGAGCGAATTACCCAAAATTCCAAACATTTAACAGGTATCGGCTATTTCGCAGCCGATAGCGATATTGCTAAAATAGCCGATACCGATACATCGGTGCATCCCTGGTTTTAATGCATGCAGGAGTTTGCTTCATAAGGCACTTGTCGAATAGGGTCATCACCAGTGGCAATTAGCTGTCTTTTTCCTAGAGCAAATCATACATATTGAAACTACCTGGATTTTCAGTGATAGGTACATTGCCCCATATTTCGTAAACATCAAAGGTACGTCGACGGGTGTAGGCTCCAAACATAAAACAAGTGCACCAAAAACTAAAATTTTGCTTCGTCGTCGGTGGTTAGTGGGTCAAAAGAAATACAATAAACGAAATAAACCCATAACATATTCATATGTGATTTATAGATATTACCTTCCAGGTATGGATTTACAAGATTAGGAAGTGGAAATTTAGTAGGAAGTAAAAGCCGGTTATGCGTGCGTGGTTCTGGCTACGCTTCTCTGTTGAAGTTTGGTTTGGAAAAGCACGTTCCATTTAGATGTCGAGCTTTATTTGTATGTGAACGTGTGGTGCCAAGTAAAACAAAGCTGTTCATCACTTCGAAAGTTGGCAAAAAGTGAATTAAAGCATGTGTGCAGAAATTTAACTTTTATTCATATAGGTTGCAGATATATGGAGTCGAGGATTTTTGGCATTCAATTCAGTGTGGCTATATAGCACCCGTATCATTTTCTGGCGAATCGAGTGCGAATCGGGTACGCAGATTAGTCCACAAGATGTACCCATTTTTAATACGATGACATCGACAGGAATAAATTCAGATGCAAATTTATGAAAGCCATGAGATGCCAAGATGAATAAAACGGCACAAACATTCGTGCGGCTAAGTGATACATACAGTTGTTTTTTCAGGCGACTTCCTACTGATGTGGCACTAACTAATATTTGTGTAACATATTTTTGCTCAATTTTTGTACAACATATTATTACATATTTGTAATCGTGTACTTTGACGAAAACAGTAAAGCACACCCCTAATTGGGGAATATTTTGGTATCACGTAATGGATGTCAAAGCAAATCAAGAGTTGCCAGATAATAGCTTGCTACTTTTTGACCTAATTTTTTTATATGAACAAAGACCAAGCGCAAATTTTTACCCTGGCCTATGTTAAGTATTATATTAACCTGTCTCCAGAATAGAATAATTTCTATTTCTGTAAGGTACAGTAAAACACCAGGCATGCTTCTAGAACGCATAAGACCATCAGCCCCTTGTGATAAACTTTTGATTACCAATCTCTTTTGGCCACTTTCCCGTGGATGGTATCCGATCCTTCCCAACAATGTCAAGTTAGGAGTTGAAAGAATTGAATCTGAGTTAACTGAACTTGAAATCCTTAGGTTCACACTTAGATGGGGTCAGGGACGATCATTGAAATGCATGATATACCACAAAATAACGCAAGAAGAGTATTGTCCCGAAACATAGAACTGTCATTTAGAGCATACAAAATACGTTTGACTCTTTTGACCAGTATCTCCACAGTGCCATTAGATGAGGAAGGTACATGAAAAAATGCCACTCACCTGAATCCCCTAACAGTAAAGGAAGACCATATACATTCAGAATTCAGGCTCTTCACAATTAGTCGAAGTTACTTTTGCACCTCCGACAACGTAGAAGTGTTGTCTGAATATATATGTGTGGAGCAACCCTCGCAAATCTGCAAATTTATGAAAGGCCTATCATAAATGCAGAAGACTATTAGTGAATCTAACACTTTCCAAATGCATTGCACGTGTTTTCAAACACACGAATATACAACAACCCCAGAGTTTGAGTCAGTCCGGTTGCGCTTTACTTTCAATGGACCAAAATAGTCTATGCCTGGTATGATCGAAAACATTTCACCCATTCACGACATTCTAGAAGCTGGTTCAGAGCCATGTATTGAAAACCTACAGCAGCAGACCTGCTTTGGGCAATAAACACATTTGCTTATGACTTTACGGATAGCAGATTGGCCCTTCAAAATCCAAAAGTGTTCTCAGGATAGGTGACATACACGGAAAGTACCACAGTGTCCTTCAGTGAGACATATGATAATGTAGTACAAATAAAAGCGTTAACATGATTGCTAGGTGAAATGGGTGGATTCTTGGAATCTTCGGGCAATGTAGAAAGATTTATACGACCACCCCTAACTCTGAGTACACCACAGAAACAAAGAGTCAACTTGGCAAGAGCTTTTTTTTCAATGACATGATTTCTTTTTACTCTTACTTCGAGTTATTTATGATGGGGTTCTCAGATGAATAGCTAATCATCTCATAATATGGTTATCATTAGAAGAACCTTTAATTTTGCAATAAAGAAATGACGAGCTCACAGGAGCCAAGGCAGTTGCGAGTAGTAGCCTGGAGGAAAATTGGTGCAAAAAAATCACGTAACAGAGAAAAATAATAGGGCAAGTATATGAATAATTTCTTGCGTAATAACAGGTTCATTGAAATCAAGATTTAAGTAAAAGGTCTGAAATGGCCGTGATTGAGTACTTTTCAACAAAAAATCAGCTCCATAAAACCGATATGTTGGCCTCGTAGTGCCATGTTATTAGGCATTAAGGCATCAATCCTATCTGATTCAATGTCAGGGTTTCTGGCAGACTTTACATAATGCCATTGACTTGGCTGTGAAATTTAAATGAAATTCTCATGGATCATCCTTTGGGCAACAACATTGTTGTAAACCAATTAGAAGTGGAGTTAATAAGATTGGCTACAACACCGAATGGCACTTTTCTTCACCGCGTCCAATGTTGAACGTGCAGCAAAGCACAAGTTTAACCCTTAAATAATTCCTTTGATGCTCACAGACAAGCATGCTTCAATCTGATATGCAGGACCAAAACACAATCTAACTAGTCTTGGAATGAGTCCTTTAACTATTTGTGATGGCCTCTATAAATGAGGTGGAGAAGAAATGAGATTTTATTATACAAATACCTTAAAACACGCCTAAAACACAAAGCATTGTTAAAAAGAGAATATAAGCAAGCACTATACCAGGGGGGGACTCGCATCCAGCAATACTTCCTCAGTACGGTAGTAGCAAATCCACGGGGTGAGCGATAAGTCGGAAAGATTAAAGACCAAGCATTTTCAGCAAGTGAACTTGTATTTACACACGTTATCAATGAGAGCAGAGTTTTGGTCATCATTTAATTAATGTGAGGATCCTCCGGCAGATCTGTTGGTGGGATTTCAATACAATCGGGTTAAAATATCTCCAAAATGACCCCCTATTTGTGACGTTCATATCTGAAAACACCAAGATCAATAAATATCAGCCTAGTCCTGGCTTCAAATTTGTGTCATTGTTATTAAGTATAATATATTGAACTATCTAGGTGAAATCCTGTGCGATTCAAGTAGAGGGCATAATTGGTTAGTCAACAGAATATACTTTTTTATTAGAAATCAACATTTCCATGATATACATTTTAGGTGGGTGTTTTTGGGGTGTTGGTGGGGCAGATTTACTGTGGGTGTTTTCATTACGATTCGCAATTTCATGGGGGTGCATATAGGTGGGGTGTAGGTGGGAGTGCTGAGGGAGGGTGGGGGGGGTAGGTTTGGGGTAGGTGGGTGGGGGTATTCGATGGGGTAAATTGTGGGGGGTTATTTGGTGTGGTGTTTTTGTTTGTTTTTTTTTATAAAGTGATGGTGGGTTTTGGGGGGGGGGGGTTTTAGGGGGTGGTTTGTTTTTTTTGGGGGTTTTTTATATGTTTTTTGGGTTTTTTTGTTTTTTTTTGGGTGGGGTGGATTTATTGGGTGTTGGGGGGTTGGTTTTGGGGGGTTGTTTTTGTTGTGGTTTTGGGTGGTGGGTGTTGGGTTTTATTATTTTTTTTGGGTAATGTTTTGGTGTTTTTTTGTTTTGGGGTTGGTAGGTATTTTTTTTTTTTTTTTTTTGGGGGGGATTTTTGGTGGATTAGGTTGTTTTTTTGAGGTTTTTTGGTTGGTAGGGTAGGGGTGGGTTGTTTTGGGGGGTATTGTTTTTGGGGGTTTTTTGGGGTGTTGGGGGGGGGGGGTGTTTGGTTGTTTTGTTTTTTGGGGAGGTTTGGTTAGTGGGTTTTGATTGTTTGTTGTGGTTTTAATTTTTTTGGGTTAGATGGTTTTTTTTTTTGGTGGTTTTTTTTGTGTTTGGGTTTTTTGTGGTAGGTGGTTTTTTTATTTATTTTTGTTGGATTTTTTGTTGTTTTTTTAATGATTTATAGATTTTTTTAATTTATTTGGTTTTTTTTTGGGGTTTTTGATGGGTTTGTGGGGGATGGGGTTTGGGTGGTTTTGGGGGTTTTGGGGTTGGGGGGTGGGGGGGGGTTTTTTTTTTTTTTTTTGGGGTGATTTTTTTTTGTTTTTTTTTTTTTTTTTTTTTTGGGGGGGATTTGTTTTTTTGGTTGGGGGGGGTGGGGTTTATTTTTTTTTTTTTTTTTTTTTTTTAGTGTGTTTGGAGGGTGTTTTTTTTGTTTGGGGTATTTTTTTTTTGGGTTTTTTTATTTTTTTTTTGGATTTTGTTTTTTTTGTTTGGGGGTGGGGGTTGGGGGTGGGTGTTTTATATGGAATTTGTATGGGGAGGGGTTTAGGTTTTTTTGGGTTGTGTTTTTTTTGGGGGTTTTTAATTGTTTTTTTTTGGAGAATGGGGGTTGTTGTTGGGGTGGGTTTTTTTTTTTTTTTTTTTTTTTATTTGGGTGGGTTGGGTGTTTGTGTATTTTTTTTTTTTTATTGTTGAGATTTTTTTTTGGGGTTTTTTTTGTTTTTAGTTTTGGGGGGGGGGTTTTTTTTTTTTTAGGGTTTTGTTTGGGGGTTTTGTGTTGGGGTGTGGGGTTTTTTTTTTTTTTTTTTTTTTTTGGGGGTTTTTTTTTGGGTGGTTTTGGGTTGGGGGGTTTGGTGGGGGTTATTATTTTTTGGGTGGGGGGTTTTTTTTTTTGTTTTTTTTTTATTGGGGTTTTTTTTTTTTTTTTTTTTTTTTTTTTAATTTTTTTTTTTGGTGGTTTTGGGGGTTTTGTTTTTTTTTTTTTTTTTTTTTTTTTTTTTTTTTTTTTTTGTTTTGTTTGGTTTTTGTTTTTTTTTTTTTTGTTTTTTTGTGGGGGTTTTTTGGTTTTTTTTTTTTATTTTGTTTTTTATGATTTTTTTGTTTTTATTGGGGTGGGTTTTTTTTTTTTTTTTTTTTTTTTTTTTTTTTTTTTTTTTTTTGTTGGTTTGGTGTTGTTTTTTTTTTGTTGGGTTTTTTTTGGTTTTTGGGGGGGGGTTTTTTTTTTTTTTGTTTTGTTGGGGGGGGGGTTTTTTTTATTTTTTTGGTTTTTTTTTTTGTTTTGGGGGGGTTTTTTTTTTTTTTTTTTTTTTTTTTTTTTTTTTTTTGGGTTTTGTGGGTGTTTTTTTGGGGTTTTTGGGGGGGTTTTTTTTTTTTTTTTGGGGTTTTGGTGTTTTTTTGTTTTTGGGGGTTTTTTTTTTTTTTTTTTTTTTTTTTTTTTTTTTTTTTTTTTTTGGGGGGTTTTTTTTTTTTGGGATTTTTGTTGGGGGGTTTTTTGGGGGGGGGGGTTTTTTTTTTTTTTTTTGTTTTTTGGGGGGGTTTTTTTTTTTTTTTTTTTTTTTTTTTTGTTTTTTTGGGGGGGGGGGGGGTGTGTTTTTTTGGGGGGGGGGGGGGGGGGGGGGGGGGGGGGGGGGGGGGGGGGGGGGGGGGGGGGGGGGGGGGGGGGGGGGGGGGGGGGGGGGGGGGGGGGGGGGGGGGGGGGGGGGGGGGGGGGGGGGGGGGGGGGGGGGGGGGGGGGGGGGGGGGGGGGGGGGGGGGGGGGGGGGGGGGGGGGGGGGGGGGGGGGGGGGGGGGGGGGGGGGGGGGGGGGGGGGGGGGGGGGGGGGGGGGGGGGGGGGGGGGGGGGGGGGGGGGGGGGGGGGGGGGGGGGGGGGGGGGGGGGGGGGGGGGGGGGGGGGGGGGGGGGGGGGGGGGGGGGGGGGGGGGGGGGGGGGGGGGGGGGGGGGGGGGGGGGGGGGGGGGGGGGGGGGGGGGGGGGGGGGGGGGGGGGGGGGGGGGGGGGGGGGGGGGGGGGGGGGGGGGGGGGGGGGGGGGGGGGGGGGGGGGGGGGGGGGGGGGGGGGGGGGGGGGGGGGGGGGGGGGGGGGGGGGGGGGGGGGGGGGGGGGGGGGGGGGGGGGGGGGGGGGGGGGGGGGGGGGGGGGGGGGGGGGGGGGGGGGGGGGGGGGGGGGGGGGGGGGGGGGGGGGGGGGGGGGGGGGGGGGGGGGGGGGGGGGGGGGGGGGGGGGGGGGGGGGGGGGGGGGGGGGGGGGGGGGGGGGGGGGGGGGGGGGGGGGGGGGGGGGGGGGGGGGGGGGGGGGGGGGGGGGGGGGGGGGGGGGGGGGGGGGGGGGGGGGGGGGGGGGGGGGGGGGGGGGGGGGGGGGGGGGGGGGGGGGGGGGGGGGGGGGGGGGGGGGGGGGGGGGGGGGGGGGGGGGGGGGGGGGGGGGGGGGGGGGGGGGGGGGGGGGGGGGGGGGGGGGGGGGGGGGGGGGGGGGGGGGGGGGGGGGGGGGGGGGGGGGGGGGGGGGGGGGGGGGGGGGGGGGGGGGGGGGGGGGGGGGGGGGGGGGGGGGGGGGGGGGGGGGGGGGGGGGGGGGGGGGGGGGGGGGGGGGGGGGGGGGGGGGGGGGGGGGGGGGGGGGGGGGGGGGGGGGGGGGGGGGGGGGGGGGGGGGGGGGGGGGGGGGGGGGGGGGGGGGGGGGGGGGGGGGGGGGGGGGGGGGGGGGGGGGGGGGGGGGGGGGGGGGGGGGGGGGGGGGGGGGGGGGGGGGGGGGGGGGGGGGGGGGGGGGGGGGGGGGGGGGGGGGGGGGGGGGGGGGGGGGGGGGGGGGGGGGGGGGGGGGGGGGGGGGGGGGGGGGGGGGGGGGGGGGGGGGGGGGGGGGGGGGGGGGGGGGGGGGGGGGGGGGGGGGGGGGGGGGGGGGGGGGGGGGGGGGGGGGGGGGGGGGGGGGGGGGGGGGGGGGGGGGGGGGGGGGGGGGGGGGGGGGGGGGGGGGGGGGGGGGGGGGGGGGGGGGGGGGGGGGGGGGGGGGGGGGGGGGGGGGGGGGGGGGGGGGGGGGGGGGGGGGGGGGGGGGGGGGGGGGGGGGGGGGGGGGGGGGGGGGGGGGGGGGGGGGGGGGGGGGGGGGGGGGGGGGGGGGGGGGGGGGGGGGGGGGGGGGGGGGGGGGGGGGGGGGGGGGGGGGGGGGGGGGGGGGGGGGGGGGGGGGGGGGGGGGGGGGGGGGGGGGGGGGGGGGGGGGGGGGGGGGGGGGGGGGGGGGGGGGGGGGGGGGGGGGGGGGGGGGGGGGGGGGGGGGGGGGGGGGGGGGGGGGGGGGGGGGGGGGGGGGGGGGGGGGGGGGGGGGGGGGGGGGGGGGGGGGGGGGGGGGGGGGGGGGGGGGGGGGGGGGGGGGGGGGGGGGGGGGGGGGGGGGGGGGGGGGGGGGGGGGGGGGGGGGGGGGGGGGGGGGGGGGGGGGGGGGGGGGGGGGGGGGGGGGGGGGGGGGGGGGGGGGGGGGGGGGGGGGGGGGGGGGGGGGGGGGGGGGGGGGGGGGGGGGGGGGGGGGGGGGGGGGGGGGGGGGGGGGGGGGGGGGGGGGGGGGGGGGGGGGGGGGGGGGGGGGGGGGGGGGGGGGGGGGGGGGGGGGGGGGGGGGGGGGGGGGGGGGGGGGGGGGGGGGGGGGGGGGGGGGGGGGGGGGGGGGGGGGGGGGGGGGGGGGGGGGGGGGGGGGGGGGGGGGGGGGGGGGGGGGGGGGGGGGGGGGGGGGGGGGGGGGGGGGGGGGGGGGGGGGGGGGGGGGGGGGGGGGGGGGGGGGGGGGGGGGGGGGGGGGGGGGGGGGGGGGGGGGGGGGGGGGGGGGGGGGGGGGGGGGGGGGGGGGGGGGGGGGGGGGGGGGGGGGGGGGGGGGGGGGGGGGGGGGGGGGGGGGGGGGGGGGGGGGGGGGGGGGGGGGGGGGGGGGGGGGGGGGGGGGGGGGGGGGGGGGGGGGGGGGGGGGGGGGGGGGGGGGGGGGGGGGGGGGGGGGGGGGGGGGGGGGGGGGGGGGGGGGGGGGGGGGGGGGGGGGGGGGGGGGGGGGGGGGGGGGGGGGGGGGGGGGGGGGGGGGGGGGGGGGGGGGGGGGGGGGGGGGGGGGGGGGGGGGGGGGGGGGGGGGGGGGGGGGGGGGGGGGGGGGGGGGGGGGGGGGGGGGGGGGGGGGGGGGGGGGGGGGGGGGGGGGGGGGGGGGGGGGGGGGGGGGGGGGGGGGGGGGGGGGGGGGGGGGGGGGGGGGGGGGGGGGGGGGGGGGGGGGGGGGGGGGGGGGGGGGGGGGGGGGGGGGGGGGGGGGGGGGGGGGGGGGGGGGGGGGGGGGGGGGGGGGGGGGGGGGGGGGGGGGGGGGGGGGGGGGGGGGGGGGGGGGGGGGGGGGGGGGGGGGGGGGGGGGGGGGGGGGGGGGGGGGGGGGGGGGGGGGGGGGGGGGGGGGGGGGGGGGGGGGGGGGGGGGGGGGGGGGGGGGGGGGGGGGGGGGGGGGGGGGGGGGGGGGGGGGGGGGGGGGGGGGGGGGGGGGGGGGGGGGGGGGGGGGGGGGGGGGGGGGGGGGGGGGGGGGGGGGGGGGGGGGGGGGGGGGGGGGGGGGGGGGGGGGGGGGGGGGGGGGGGGGGGGGGGGGGGGGGGGGGGGGGGGGGGGGGGGGGGGGGGGGGGGGGGGGGGGGGGGGGGGGGGGGGGGGGGGGGGGGGGGGGGGGGGGGGGGGGGGGGGGGGGGGGGGGGGGGGGGGGGGGGGGGGGGGGGGGGGGGGGGGGGGGGGGGGGGGGGGGGGGGGGGGGGGGGGGGGGGGGGGGGGGGGGGGGGGGGGGGGGGGGGGGGGGGGGGGGGGGGGGGGGGGGGGGGGGGGGGGGGGGGGGGGGGGGGGGGGGGGGGGGGGGGGGGGGGGGGGGGGGGGGGGGGGGGGGGGGGGGGGGGGGGGGGGGGGGGGGGGGGGGGGGGGGGGGGGGGGGGGGGGGGGGGGGGGGGGGGGGGGGGGGGGGGGGGGGGGGGGGGGGGGGGGGGGGGGGGGGGGGGGGGGGGGGGGGGGGGGGGGGGGGGGGGGGGGGGGGGGGGGGGGGGGGGGGGGGGGGGGGGGGGGGGGGGGGGGGGGGGGGGGGGGGGGGGGGGGGGGGGGGGGGGGGGGGGGGGGGGGGGGGGGGGGGGGGGGGGGGGGGGGGGGGGGGGGGGGGGGGGGGGGGGGGGGGGGGGGGGGGGGGGGGGGGGGGGGGGGGGGGGGGGGGGGGGGGGGGGGGGGGGGGGGGGGGGGGGGGGGGGGGGGGGGGGGGGGGGGGGGGGGGGGGGGGGGGGGGGGGGGGGGGGGGGGGGGGGGGGGGGGGGGGGGGGGGGGGGGGGGGGGGGGGGGGGGGGGGGGGGGGGGGGGGGGGGGGGGGGGGGGGGGGGGGGGGGGGGGGGGGGGGGGGGGGGGGGGGGGGGGGGGGGGGGGGGGGGGGGGGGGGGGGGGGGGGGGGGGGGGGGGGGGGGGGGGGGGGGGGGGGGGGGGGGGGGGGGGGGGGGGGGGGGGGGGGGGGGGGGGGGGGGGGGGGGGGGGGGGGGGGGGGGGGGGGGGGGGGGGGGGGGGGGGGGGGGGGGGGGGGGGGGGGGGGGGGGGGGGGGGGGGGGGGGGGGGGGGGGGGGGGGGGGGGGGGGGGGGGGGGGGGGGGGGGGGGGGGGGGGGGGGGGGGGGGGGGGGGGGGGGGGGGGGGGGGGGGGGGGGGGGGGGGGGGGGGGGGGGGGGGGGGGGGGGGGGGGGGGGGGGGGGGGGGGGGGGGGGGGGGGGGGGGGGGGGGGGGGGGGGGGGGGGGGGGGGGGGGGGGGGGGGGGGGGGGGGGGGGGGGGGGGGGGGGGGGGGGGGGGGGGGGGGGGGGGGGGGGGGGGGGGGGGGGGGGGGGGGGGGGGGGGGGGGGGGGGGGGGGGGGGGGGGGGGGGGGGGGGGGGGGGGGGGGGGGGGGGGGGGGGGGGGGGGGGGGGGGGGGGGGGGGGGGGGGGGGGGGGGGGGGGGGGGGGGGGGGGGGGGGGGGGGGGGGGGGGGGGGGGGGGGGGGGGGGGGGGGGGGGGGGGGGGGGGGGGGGGGGGGGGGGGGGGGGGGGGGGGGGGGGGGGGGGGGGGGGGGGGGGGGGGGGGGGGGGGGGGGGGGGGGGGGGGGGGGGGGGGGGGGGGGGGGGGGGGGGGGGGGGGGGGGGGGGGGGGGGGGGGGGGGGGGGGGGGGGGGGGGGGGGGGGGGGGGGGGGGGGGGGGGGGGGGGGGGGGGGGGGGGGGGGGGGGGGGGGGGGGGGGGGGGGGGGGGGGGGGGGGGGGGGGGGGGGGGGGGGGGGGGGGGGGGGGGGGGGGGGGGGGGGGGGGGGGGGGGGGGGGGGGGGGGGGGGGGGGGGGGGGGGGGGGGGGGGGGGGGGGGGGGGGGGGGGGGGGGGGGGGGGGGGGGGGGGGGGGGGGGGGGGGGGGGGGGGGGGGGGGGGGGGGGGGGGGGGGGGGGGGGGGGGGGGGGGGGGGGGGGGGGGGGGGGGGGGGGGGGGGGGGGGGGGGGGGGGGGGGGGGGGGGGGGGGGGGGGGGGGGGGGGGGGGGGGGGGGGGGGGGGGGGGGGGGGGGGGGGGGGGGGGGGGGGGGGGGGGGGGGGGGGGGGGGGGGGGGGGGGGGGGGGGGGGGGGGGGGGGGGGGGGGGGGGGGGGGGGGGGGGGGGGGGGGGGGGGGGGGGGGGGGGGGGGGGGGGGGGGGGGGGGGGGGGGGGGGGGGGGGGGGGGGGGGGGGGGGGGGGGGGGGGGGGGGGGGGGGGGGGGGGGGGGGGGGGGGGGGGGGGGGGGGGGGGGGGGGGGGGGGGGGGGGGGGGGGGGGGGGGGGGGGGGGGGGGGGGGGGGGGGGGGGGGGGGGGGGGGGGGGGGGGGGGGGGGGGGGGGGGGGGGGGGGGGGGGGGGGGGGGGGGGGGGGGGGGGGGGGGGGGGGGGGGGGGGGGGGGGGGGGGGGGGGGGGGGGGGGGGGGGGGGGGGGGGGGGGGGGGGGGGGGGGGGGGGGGGGGGGGGGGGGGGGGGGGGGGGGGGGGGGGGGGGGGGGGGGGGGGGGGGGGGGGGGGGGGGGGGGGGGGGGGGGGGGGGGGGGGGGGGGGGGGGGGGGGGGGGGGGGGGGGGGGGGGGGGGGGGGGGGGGGGGGGGGGGGGGGGGGGGGGGGGGGGGGGGGGGGGGGGGGGGGGGGGGGGGGGGGGGGGGGGGGGGGGGGGGGGGGGGGGGGGGGGGGGGGGGGGGGGGGGGGGGGGGGGGGGGGGGGGGGGGGGGGGGGGGGGGGGGGGGGGGGGGGGGGGGGGGGGGGGGGGGGGGGGGGGGGGGGGGGGGGGGGGGGGGGGGGGGGGGGGGGGGGGGGGGGGGGGGGGGGGGGGGGGGGGGGGGGGGGGGGGGGGGGGGGGGGGGGGGGGGAAAATTTGTTATTTTTATTAATTTTTTATATACAATTTTGTGTGGGGGTTGGGGGGGTATGGTTATTGTTTTAGGGATTTTAATAGGAATTAATGAATATTCGAGAAGTTTTTTTTTTTAAATAAAGATTATGTTTTTATTAAATTTTTTTTTTGAAATTAGGGGATTTTGGATGATTAAATTTTGTTTTTTTTGTTTTGTTGAATTGTTGATAATTTGTTTAAATTATTTTTTTGGATTTTTTTGTTTTGTTTGGATAGTTGAGTGGATTTTATGGTTGGGATTTATTAGGATTTTTGTGGTTTTGTTTTTAAGTTATTTTAGTATTTTATTTTTGGTATGGGTTGAGTTGTGTTTTGGGGTAAAATATTTTTTTTGGGGAGGTTAGGATTTGGGTGGGGGGGGAAGCCATGTTTTATTAAGTAATTGGGGGTTTGGGCACATTTTGGGGTGGGGGGGGGAATTTTTATTTTTTTTTTGGTTATGGGGGTTAGTTTTTGGGGAGTTTTTTTATTTTTTTGAAAGAAGTTGGGGAGAAAATTGATAATTATTGGAGTTTGTGGAATTGGTGAGGGGGATGGTTTGATAGGGATTAGGGGTTTTATTGTTGGGGTGTTTTTAATTGGATTGTTTTTGGGTTTAGGGAAGTTTTTAGGGGATTATGTTTTTTAATTCCCATTTTATAAAAAAATGGAATTTATTAGGTTTTAGGAATTGACGATGGGATTTTTTGGTTGTTTTTTATTTGAATTTTTTTTAGTTTGTTTTTGGTTAAGATGTATTGTGTTTATTTATATTGGATGTATTATTTTAAAATTCTTGTGATATTACTTTATTATTATTTTTTTTTAATGGAGTGGTTTAATTGTGAAGGTTTAGGAATTGTGTGGGATTGGGGTGGGATTTTTTTAAGTGTTTCCGGTACATATGGTTGGGGGATTGAAATAGTTTGTGGAAAAATTTTGGTAATTGGGAAATTTTTATTTGGGATATTTATGGATTATTTATTTTTAATTTGGATTTAAATAATTTATTGGGAGGGGGGGGGGTTATATGGGGGATAAAGTAAAAAGTTGTTGTATGATTTTTATTTAATTTATTTTTGGTAGTTTTTTTGTTTTTGAAATAAGTAATAAGGGGGGATGTTTGTCTTCATAAATGGGAATATTAAATATTTATTGAAGCCGCGTTAATAAAAATTTAAAAAAAAAAAAAAAAATAAAATTCGTGTTTTATCTTTTAAAATAAAAAAATTTTCATTTGTTTGTACGTGATTGTCTCTTAAAAAAAAAAAAAAAAATGGGTAAAAAGCAAAAAAAAAAATTGTTAAAAAAAAAAATTTGTTCTTTTCTTTAAATTAAAAAAAAAATAAAAAAAAAGTTAAAATTTAAAAAAAAAATAATAAAAATAAAATAATAAAAAATTAAATTGTTTTGGAAATAAAAAAAAAAAAATAAAAAAAAGTTGATTAGAAAAAAAAAAATTTTTTTATTTAAAAAAAGCTTGAAAAAAGGTATTAAAAAAAATTTTTTTTAAAATAAAAATATTTAAATGCTAAAAAATAAAAAAATGGCGAAAAGAAAAAAATTTCATTGTTATTGAAATTATAAAAAATGAAAAAATGAATTTTTTTGTTAAATTTAAAATTTTATATATTTTAAAAAAAAAGGAGGAAATTTAAAAAAAAAAAAATTTAAAATTAATGAAGTTTTAAAAAAAAAAAAAAATAACAAGGGGCATTTAGTTTAAAATTTAAAGCATTTTAAAAAAAGCTTAAAAAAAAATAAAAAATAAAAAAAATTTAATAAAAAAAATAAAAAATAAAAATAATAAGAATAAAAAAAAGTTTTAATAAAAAAAAAAATTAAAATTGAAATTTTCGTCCTTATAAATTAAAATTTTTTATATGGTGTAAAAAAAGAAATAAAAATAAATTAAATATAAATTTTTATTTTAAAAACTTATATTTTTTTAAGAAAAATATAAAAAAAAATTAAATTTAAAAAAAAAAATTTTTTGATAAGTGTTTTTTATTATTTTAAAAAATAATAAAAAAAAAAAAACAATAAAATATAAAAAATATAATAAAAAAATTTTAATTTAAAAATAAAAAAATCATTATTGAATAAATTGTGCGAAAAATATCTATAAAGTTGAAATAAAAAAAATTCTAAATAATGTTATAAAAAAAAAAAAAAAATAATAAAAAAAAAAATTGCCAAATAAAATAATTTCGAAGACGTAAAGAAAAAAAAGAAATTAAAAAAAAAATTTATAAACGTGAAAATATTAAAAAATAAACAAAAGTTAATAAATTATAAAAAAAAAAAAAAAATAAAAATATAAGGTAAAAAATTTATTTGAAAGCGAAAAGTAAAAACGGAAAAATAAAAAAATAAATAAAATTTAAATAAAAATAAATATAAATAAAAACATTAAAAAAAAAATAAGTTAAAAAAAACAAAAAATAATAAATTTAAAAAATAAAAAAAAAATTTATAAAAAAAAAAAAAAATTTATATAAAAAATAAATAAAAAAAAATCAAAAAAAAAAAAAAAAATAAAAAAAATAATAAAAATAAAATCCTAACCTGAAGAACCTTGTTGGTAGTTTGCAATACTTAATCGTTTAAAAATTTAAATTTGTTTTTGTAAAAAAATTCCATAATTTCTTTGCCGTTTTATCATTGGAAAAAAATTAAATAAATGTAAAATTAAAAAAAAATAAAAATAAAAAATATCAATAAAGCAATGAATGTCAAAAAATGTAAAAAATTTTTGTAGTGTTTTAAAAAATATAAAAAATTTCTTATGCTTAGGGCAAACGTAAAAGTGTCTCCGTTACTTGTTTTTAGGTTGGTAATTCGTCGAAAAAAAAAAAAAAAAATTTTATAGTGAGGTTTTCGGCTGGGGCTCGCTCGGTCCTGGTATACATGCACATCCTTTGGTAAAGAGTAAACATTTCAGGTCAGTGGTGTGACAATATGCTTTG
>OZ023153.1:16428902-16485865 GCA_963675895.2 Styela plicata
TTAAAGTAATTAACAATATTGGCGTATACATTTTCCGTAAATATTTTTTAGAGTGAGATAACTTGAATAATATTAAATATTAATATGATAATATTAATATAATAATATTAAGAAGTCCAAATACAAAAAGGTCCACACACAATCGTAAACTTTTTCCGCAAAAAAATGTAAAACGCTAATAAACCAATTTTGAAAGCGATCCTTCGCTCGCGTTTGATAGAAATATGCATCGATGTGGACTACGAAAAGACTGTCATTGGGTAAACATAATCGAGTTAAAACGATACCATAGTAACTATTTACTGCAATAAATACCCTTTGATATGGAAACATCTTTTGTGATGCTCTACAATTCAATTTTTTGACTTTGTCAAAGTTTCCCAAAAACATAATTAAATTATGACACTAAATTGTCGAAAAAATGCCATTTTTGAAGTTCCAAGTCCATGCCTTACCACAAGTAACGACTAATTTCTGACATTAGATATTTAAATTTTGAGTGAAAAAAATTGACAAGACCCGCCTCACCAAAAAATGTTTAGCCATCCCCAGAGTGATATATTATAATGACAGTTTATAACAAGAGAAAACCACTATTTCGTATTTCTATTGCATAAAATTTAATAACCATTCCCTCCTATAATCGAATGCTTTAATTTATATCCAGTGGGAAGGACCATCTGTTATTAGTTAATAATAAAATGTCGGACAGATTTCAGCCGTAAGCGGCGGCGATTTCAATCTCGTACTAGGATAAAGCGGGCAGGTTTTGCAACGAGAACTTTTCTTTGTAATTTAAATGAATGTTGCACGAGCGACAAGATAGGCGTTTCCCTACGGCCTAAATTTGCCTTTTGTGTTTAACGGATTTTTTTACAAATTTAAAGCTTTGAAGTAATTAATAATATCTGCGTATACATTTTTCGCAAATATTTTTTAGAATGAGATAATTTGAATAATATTAAATTTAAAGTAAATAATATTAATATAATAATATTAAAAAGTCCAAATACAAAAACGTCTACAGACAATCGTAAACTTTTTCCCGAAAAAATGTAAAACGCTAATAAACCAATTTTGAGTGCGAACCTTCGCTCGCGTTTGATAGAAATATGCATCGATGTGGACTACGAAAAGACTGTCATTGGGTCAACATAATCGAGTTAAAACGATACCATAGTAACTATTTACTGCAATAAATACCCTTTGATATGAGAACATCTTTTGTGATTCTCTACGATTCAATTTTTTGACTTTGTCCAAGCTTCTAAGAACATAATTAAATTATGACAACAATCCCTGAACAAAAATAATTACGCTTCCGGCGCGATTTCGGGCTATTCTGTACAATAATGACGCTATTTTTTAGAAAAAATTCTGCCTACGGTGACTTTCATGATGTCATAATTTAACCACAAAATTGCCCTTATCAAGGTTCTGAAAACGTGACTGCGCATAGACCTCGATTAGCTACGACGCAAAGCGCTTTAGTAATGGTGTATTTAAGCATAGAATTTTAATTTTTTCTGCGCGATGTTATTTTTTACTTCAGACTAACTTCATAACATATTTCAAATTGGCGTATCTCGAAATGTCAGTGCAACAGGTAAATATTCCGCAAACTCTCGTTTTATTTATAATACACGGAGCTCCAGAAGCAAGTGAATTAGAGGACAGAGTTGACAAAAGTTACATTGCAGATTTCATCGATGTACATACTTGGTGTCATAATTTCATTTACAAATCATCACAGCAAAAACAAGCTGGCACGAATTGCACAAAGGTCAGCATCAGTTGGGGAAAGGGAGTGTGTGCTTAGCGCTACAGGCCCGCCTCGACGACAGCAAAAAATTTCATGGCTTTTAAAGTGCTATAGGTAATAAAAGCCTAGAGTTTTTCTCGAAGGGTTTTATGACTATTTTAGTATCTTAAGGATAGGGCAAGTTGTACTTCAAATCGATTTGACTCTACAAACGGAGAAGTTCGTGTACCCGTTCTGGGGTCTTTATTCAATTCTCTTTGTAAAAGTCAAGCCGGCTACTGACGTTTCTATCTAATGGCTGAAATAAGCGATGCGCGCCTATTTCCTGGTGCGCTATTTTTCTGAATCCAATATGCGCACACAATACAGACACACCATACAAAACCAGTGGTTTAACAAAAGTTTATACCGAATACAACAGAACACTGGTATGGTGTGTGCCAGAAAATGCCTTAAAACTTGTAGCAAGAGTTGAAATAAACAGCAAACGTGAGAAAATGCAATTGCAGCAAATTCTCCGAGCCTTGAAATTACGCCCATACAAATTATGTAATGGTGAACGCAAGGATAAATTTAGACAACCTTTCATGCAGCGTGTGCCTGGACGTAAACTACATGATCACCACAAAACCGCGCAAACGGTCAAGTGGCAAACAAGTCAGGACCATGTCCGACCATGTGGTAATATCATAGTGGAAGGAGATTCGAGTCTGACTCACAAATAGGTTGAATACATCTCTAAATGACATAACCCGCGCGGCCGAAACCAGAGTAGTCGGTAATCCAACTAAAAACTTTTGTTTCGCCAAGCGATCTTATGTTTGGATCGTGCACTGTAAGCAAACTTGACAAAGTCACTAGCATTTCGCTACTGTCTATAAGAAGACAAAAATTTAAGCAACTCAATAAACTGAATAGATAGGGACATGTTTTAGCTTCATAGTACAAATACAAATACGAGTCACCTGAACTAAATTCAACCATTTCTCTAAAGTTGAATAAACAACACAAAGCAACACACCTCAAATCCACCTAAACCTTAACGCTACCGACTTGAGTCACACAGAAGCGTACCAATGGCTCGAAAAACGTGTCGAATTCTCTCAAGTCTCGTGGCACGTTTTACCAATACGGTCACCACGCAAAACAAAACAATTTAGAAAGGGGAGGCTCCAATAATGAACAAATCATTTCGAATAATTGAGTTAAAAGATGGTCGGAGGACTATTAAATGGTAAGCATGATTTGAGACAGGCCAAATTAAACATACCGGCTGAAAAACACGTATAAATGTGTGGAGCGTAAAGAGAAGCACATGAATGCATTTTTCACAAAAATGCAGGATACACAGTTTAAATGTTCACTACGTTCCTTCAAGTAGGCAATCTTTCTCACGTCTCTGATGTAACTGGAGTTGGCAGTTCTGACGAGGACTGAGGACGCGGTGAACTAGATTATCTTGATCCAGACTTGCTCAGCAATTGCTTTAGGCCACAAGACCCCAGGTGTTGATTCATCGAGTAGCAGGACAACATCATCAACTTGGGAATTGCGTTTAGGATACATCCACTTCTGTCGTTGTTGTAGAAGTGGTAAATAATATTTCAACCGATACTCCCAGAACTAGTCTGTAAGCAGTTGTACATGTCTCCATGTCTTCATTTTCTTCTTCCATGGGGCCCGTTTGTTTCGTAGTACGACTGAGCCAACTTAAAATATTCGTTCTGAAGATTGTATGGCAGATGATGAAAGTGTTTTTTTCATATCGTCTCAAGAATCCATGACTGCTCCGGACTGATACTCTTCTAGAATAGTTAAACAACTTCTCAACTGTGTTGTGAATTGATTCAGCCCAACAAAATAGTAGCCCTTTATAGCTGGTCCTTCCGTAACAGATTTTATATGAGCTTCTACCACAAAAGCGCCAGGTTGGAAGATAGCAGTGTGCCTGCTCTATAACATCAGTCAGAGGCCGGTAACGATGCACCGGCTCCATGGCATCAGTCAGAGGCCGGTAACGATGCACCGGCTCCGTGGCATCAGTCAGAGGAGGGTAACAGTGTGCTGACTCCATGATATCAGCTTGGCCATACAGGGGAACAAACGGATTCTCCCATTCTGGCTCGTTTCTTCTTATCGGATTTGAAATGCCGGCTGGGGGATTAGTTACGGAGATTTCACACGCCGTTGGATTTCCTCCCTGTTAAACTACATTATCTGCTTGCGTAAACGGATTCCCGACTTCCAATAGATCACGGGATTTTCCAGCTTCCATTCCATGTGCTAATTCTTTAACCACTGCAGTTGTTTGTGGAGTGCAAGTGCTTGGTGGATCGAGTTCTGGTCGTTTTGCGAACTCTGGTTTGCTCTCTTGTGTTTCCCATATTTGAAGTCTGTTTTGCAAATGCTGCAAAACGAGGCGTTGGCTCGCCAGAAGGAGGAAAATTTCCTAACTCTTCTAGTATGTCAAAACCATACTGCGAACCCAATTTCACTTGCGTGTTGAGCCACTACAGCAGCTTTGGAACGAGCATGCAAATTTTTTTTCAGCATTTCTAGTTTTCTTTTTTTGGAGATTCTTTTCCATGTTTCTCTTTTGCATTCAAATTTGCATTTCAATCTCCATCAACCTCAAATTACAGCTCTTCTTGTTCTTGTATTATCTTGGCTTGGCGTCGTCGAAAATGAACGAGAATGGAGAGGGGATTTGCACAATTGGAGGAATTGACTTTGAGTTCGTTGTATGGGATCTCGATAAAGATTTGAGCAGGTTTGTTTTAGTTCTTCGACTGGGGCTAGTTTCGTTTCTACCACTGTTGATTCTGTTGGCGATTTATCGTCATTAACCAACGACGGTCTGTGTAAGATCCAAACCGCCCTCCGACGTTTCTATCTAGTAGTGGCCTGAATTCTTAGCGATCCGCGCCTATTTCTTGGTGCTTTATTCTTCTAAATCCAATATGCGCATACAATACGGACACACCTCATAAAACCACTGGTTTAACATAAGTTTATATCAAAAACATTAGTACACTGGTATGTGCTGGAAAATGTTTCATAACTTGAAGCAAGAGTTGAAATAAACAACAAATATGAGATAATCCAACTGTAGCAATTTCTTCGACTTCGAGCCTCAAAGTCACGCCCATACAAATCATGTTATGGTGATCGAAAGGATAAATTGTTTCAACCTTTGATGCAGCGTATGAATAATGGCATTCCTGTACGCAAAGTGGTCAAAGCAAAAGCAGTCAATAAACCAACAACTCACCAAGCGCAATCATGTTTGGATCGTGCACTTTAAACAAACGTAAAGAAGTCATTAGCATTTCGCTACTGTCTAAAACAAAAAATTAGAACAAAAAATTAACGCAATGAACTAGATAGTTAGTGACATGTTTTAGCTTCATAGTACAAATACAAGTAACCTAAGCCAAATTCAACCATTTCCCTAACTGTGGGTTACCTACATAAAACTACAAAACTTGTCCGCGGTGGTCTGATGAAACCGACAACAGATGCCGAACGTAACGCCTCATGAATGACGAGGATTCGAACCCCAACGAAGTATGTTCAAGATGGACGAACAGAAATTACCAGATATAACCAGATATAATCGTAAGCGCTGTTAATTTCGTACTTTGAAATAAAGTTCATGTCATTTCACACCCCTCAAATCCACCAAATCATTAACGCTACCGACTTGAGTCACAGAGATGAGTACTAATGGGTCGAAAATTCAACGTGGCGAATTCTCGTGGCACCTCTTTCCAATGCGCATGAAAGACCACGCAAAACAAAACAGTTTAGAAATGCACAACACCAATAATGAACAAACCATCTCAAACAATTGAGTTGGAAGGTTTTCATCAGAAGACGAATAAACATGATTTCAGACGGGCCAAATACAACAACTGTTGTATAACCATATCTATCATAAAAACAATTCAGACATGTTTTTACATGAATGCATGAAAAATGACATCGTTAAATGTGAAATTTCGGAAAAAAATAAATTGGCAACATATTTTATGCGTATCGTAAATGGTGACCAAAAGAAAACAAAGAAGTGGTAGATGGTACTTTATCATGATGGGATTTGCATGGGATTTTTTTTTTTTTTTATTGAAATTCGCTCAGAGCAAGGACACAGAAGAAGAATCAAACTTGAAAATTCTCCTGGAGCCACTAAAGTGCAAAGAGCTACATAAAATGCAGGAGCAGGAACTAAAGAACCCCCATCCCTGATAGATGTCTATTAACGCGAGTTTTAAAGCCTTGTAGATCAACACGATCAGGAAAACAGCAAGAAGGCAAGGAATTCCAAAGTTTTGATATTCTTGGAAAAAAGCTTCTTGCATCAAACTGTTTGTGACATTGTGGAACCTCCACAGTGAATAGGTGCGAATTGGTAGCCAATCGTGTTGATCGATTAAAAATTTTGTTCTGAGGAACGAGAGCAGAAAGCTCCTTTGAACAAAGACCATTATAATATCTGTAAAATAAACATAGTGAGGCAACGTTGCGGCGGTGTGTCAAACTTTGCAGACTGCAGGAAAGTTTAGGACCAATCATATTGACCACACGCCTTTGAATACGATCGAGCATGCTAAGAACAGTGACAGCGGCACTGCCCCAAATGTGACAGCAATACTCCATACAGGGTCGAATCAATGATTTGTACAAATGGAGAATGATTTCGGGAGTGAGATAATGGCGAGCTCGATATAGAGAACCGACTTTTATCGAGGCTTGTTTAGCAATACTGGTGACACATTCATTCCAACTCATGTCCTTAGACAGTGTGAGTCCAACAAGACGAATATTTAAGGATTCCTCCAGAACAGTACCAGATAATGAAATTTGGGTTGCATTCGTATTAGTGTAACGATTACTTGATAAAACTTTAGTCTTCTCCGAGTTAAGAGTTACCTGCCAAGTGTCACCCCAATTAGATACTGTGGCCAAATCACACTCAAGTGATTTTGCCAGAGCTAGACGTTGTTCCGGGAGGGATTTTTCATTGAGACAAGAATATAGAGTTGTATCATCAGCGTAAATTACCAAATCACATATCAAATTATCGGGCAGATCATTAATATATACCAAGAACAAAGTTGGACCAAGGATTGACCCCTGAGGGACACCGGATGAAATGGAATAATTACCTGAACGTTGTCCGTCCAAAACAACATTAATCTTACGATTGGATAAGAAAGATTTGACAATTGAAAAACTTGTCCAGAAATCCCATACGATTGAATTTTCTGCAACAGACCTTGGTGCCAAACTCTGTCAAATGCTTTAGAAATGTCTAGAGCAACCGACTTTGCCCCCCCATAACGATCAAGGGCACGAAATATTTGTTCAGTTATTACTGTCAACAAGTCAGCAGTAGAGCGAGAACGACGAAAACCATACTGCTTGTCCGTGAGGAGACAAAGCGACTCCAGGTGTCCAGAAATTTTATTATTAATAATTGATTCAAAAATTTTACTTATAATTGGTAAGAGACTAATTGGACGATATTTATTAGGATCAGTTCGGTCGCCACAGTTTTTGAATGCCGGCACAATCGTTGCACATTTCCATGTATTTGGTAAGGTACATTCTTTTAAGCATTTATTAAAAAGTTTGGCCAAAATAGAGGACAACTCAGGTGAAAGAATCTTCAGAATCACAGATGGAATGCAGTCAGGACCAGGAGATATGTTCGAATCGAGTTTGGCAATCATTCTAGAGACAAGTAGCGGAGTTACTGACATGTTCTCCAATGTAACGTCGGTTCGATTTAGAAAATTAGGCGGTGAGGTACCAGAAACCGAACCAAGGCTGCAGATATTAGAGAACATCCTGGCAAACAACTCCGCCTTGTCTCTGGAAGAACACAAAATTTCAGGGCCATTTAAAAGAGGAGGGATACTAGGTTCATTAATGTTCATTACATTATTTATTATTTCCAAAAATCTTTGGAACCATATTTTTGTTGTGAAATTTTGGATTTGGTGGATTCCATGTATCGAGTTCTAGCAATTCTGAAAATTCTTACACAATTATTTCTAGCCTTTCTGTGAAGTCGTCTATTATTGACATTGAGATGTCGACGATAGCGGTGGAAATGATGATTTCTCGTCGCTATTGCCGCCGAGCATTCGGGTGAAAACCATGGGGCAGAGTGGGGCTTCACCTGGAATCTTCGGTGAGGAATGAATTCATCAATTCCAAGGCGTATCCACTCTGCGATTTCCACCGCACACTCATTAGCAAGCAACAAGAAAACTTCATTCCACGGCACATCGCGCAGGACGTCCCGAAAAGAGTCCAAGTCACCGCCCTTGTAGTTATAAGAAGTGCGGTGAAAAGGAGACTGTTTACTTATGAGAGTCGAATTTTTTAATCTCAGCTGCAAAATGACGTGGTCTGAAGTACCAAGTGGGGGCTGGGGAACCAGGGAGAATACATCACCTGGATCTGAGACAAAACAAAGATCCAGTCGGGAAGAAGCGTGAGCCGGGTTATCGGGGATCCTAGTCATAAAATCCACCACCTGTGTCAGAGACTCAGTGATGGCGAAATTGGGAGTTTTAATTCCGGCCAGGTTAGTTGCAGCTGAATTCAATCAGGTATCGTGATGGGCATTAAAATCTCCCATTATGCAAAATTTGGCAGATGGACAAGACATCAAAATCTTGTCCATCTGCAAAGAGATGTCATCCAGGACAGAACAATCTTGGGTTGAGGGGGATCGGTATACGAAGAATAGAAATGATGTCGATGTCAGAAGCGACATGCGTAGGCACAGATACGAAAGTGATGTGGACTCAAAAGCAAATACACGAGCTACAGGCAGATTGCTACGAACGTAGACAGCTAGTCCGTGCATATGCTTTGGAGAATCCTTGCGTATGAGCGGCAAATAACCCTCGACCCCGAAATCAGAAGATGAGATTCCAGGATTAAGGTTGGTCTCGCAGGGTGCAAAAACATCTGGACTATTCCTCGCAAGGAATGATTCCACAGAAACGAAGTTTCCTCTCAACCCACGAACGTTAGAAAAACAAATTGAAAAATTATTTTTTACCCATTTGCTCTGAATTATTCACGTACTGATTAATTGCATTAAAATTATTACAAAAATTACCCAAAATCTACCTACCACTCAAAAGTTTTCAACTCATTCCTAAAAGAAACAATCCGGCTATTTGAGTTAATCCGCCAATATATATAACAGCATTTACAATCTCGTATATCACACCACCATGCTGAGGTTCAATATTCACTATGTTCGTTTCGTGCCCAGAAGCTATATTTTAATACGTGTCAAAGACTCATAAAACAAGTTTGTTCCAATATTTTTAGACTGAGGTGTCACGATGGCATAATAGGATTTTATTTTTTAGAAAACTAGAAGAATTCACTTTTTTAGTGAAATGAACGGACGCTGCCCAATATAAAGTAAAAGATTGATTTAATCAATAACATGAGTTATGTGGAATAATACGATGAGCACCATATGCGGAATACCAATATCTAAACATGTTTATTTTCAACTTCTTAACTTCAGAATTATTGCAAGCGAATCATAAATTTCATTGGACATGAGCCTGGAATGCACGACGCGTCCGATGAACACAGGTCTTCTCGGGTATTCGCGTATTCCGAGAACAGTGTTTCGTCGAAGACTACGAAGCGAGAAATGAAACTGAAATATAGAAAAAGTTGATCGCTGCGTTAGTATTGCACCCGATTTATCCGGCAAGAACAATAAAGATGTTTGGGATCGCCAAGTATAAAAACGAGACGAACTTTCTAACAGTTACAGTTTCATCCCAATTTCGCTGACGAACGAAGTCGCTTAAAGGTCCAACCTTCGTCACTAGTGCTTTCAACATGAAGGGGAATAGCAGACAAAATCCCACTCCGTAAAAAATAGGATACAGTGAATGTAGTGAAAATAGATGTTTCTCTTTAACCTGTTTTAAGTCGTTCGCATGAATTTTCATTATGATGCAGAAATAAACAATTACACCTAAGGTGCGAGGTCAATTGCAGCCCAAAAAAAAAGTTTAAAACGCTTGCCAGAGACAGATTCAATCCCAGCACTGATGACAAATACATTGGGAGTAACGATATATAGATAACGATATGTGTTGTGTCACCGCTAACTGGCAAACTGAGTCGATATAATTGACCAAAGCGGCATTGACGTTGCAAACGATTTCCAAGGTATTTCAACTTCCGAGATATCTGTCTAAAATATTTATTATTCCGTGTCTCAAAATGCAAGCACGTATGAAAGAAGGTCATCGTTCAATGGTCAATAAAGGCTAGATTTGAACTACCAACACACCTTTCCACTTTGTTGAGATTCGAAACCTGTATCACTTAAAAAAATCGAAGAAGAAAGTCTCTTCTTTATTGTTAGAATTCTTTCAGAGCAAGACCATAGGAGACAAATCATACTTGAAAATTCATCAAGCGACTAAAGTACAAAGTGCTACATGGAATGCAGTAGTAGGAAGTAAGGAACCCCCATCTCTGATAGATGTCTATCAACACGAGTTTAAACACCATGCAGATCAACACGATGACGAAAAGAGTGAGAACGCAATAAGTTTCAAAGTTTAAAGATTATTGGAAAAATCTTTTTGAATAAAACAATTTGTGACATTGCTGAACCTTCACGGTAAATATGTGCGAATTGGTAGCCAATCGTGTGGACCGATAAGAAATTTTGTTCGGAGGGACGAGAGCAGAAAGCTTCCGTGAACAAAGACCACTGTAATATCTGTAAATTAAACGAGGGGGGAGGGGGGGGGGCAACGTTGCGACGATGTGACATTCTTTGCAGACTGGAAGAAAGTTTAGGGCCAATCATATTAATCACACGCCATTGAATACGGTCGAGCGTGCTGAGAATAGTGACAGCGGCGATGCCCCAAACATGACAGCATTACTCCATGCTGTATCGAATCAGTGATTTGTACAAATGAAGAAGGAATCCGTGAGTGCGGTAAAGGCGATATAGAGATCCGACTATCATTGAGGCTTTTTTTAGCAATACTAGTGACACATTCATTCCAAATAATATCCTTACAGAGGATATTAAGTCCAACGAGACGAATATTTGAGGATTCCTCCAGAACAGTACCGAATAATGAAAATTGAGTTGCATGAGAATACATCACTTGGATCTGAGACAAAACGAAGATCCAGTCTGGGAGGAACGTGAGTCGGGATCTTAGTCATAAATTCCACCATCTGTGTCAGTGACTCCGTAATGGCGAAATTATGAGTTTCAATTCCAGCCAAGCTGAATTTAACCAGATATCGTGATGGGCATTGATATCTCCCATCACGAGAAAATTTGGCATATAAACAAGACATCAGAACTTTTTCATCCTCAAAGAGATGCCGTCCTGGACAAAACAATCTTGGGTTGAGCGGGATCGGTATACGAAGATCAGGAATGACGTCGATGTCAGAAGCGACGTTCGCAGACACAGATACGAAGGTAATTGCATGAGCTACCGGCAAATTTCTACAAACGTAGAAAGCAAGTTCGTGCATATGCCTTGGCGAATTCCTGAGCGGCAGTTAACCCTCAATCCAGAAATCAGAAAAATGTGGAGGATTGAGGTTTGTCTCACAGAGTGCAAAGACGTCAGGACTATTCTTCGTCACGGGTACACGAAAATTGGGGTTATTGGCTTTATTTGGACGCGCCAAAATATGTGAAAAAATCCACAACTGCACGCTAAGCAGGAAACGTTCCAGAGAAACCGAACTCCTATCGTTGAATGCAGTAAGTGGTATCTATCCTGGACGAGAGTATGATCACTTTACCACTTCTTGAGATTGGGTTTATGTTTACTTTAGAAAATAACTTCTATCATTATAGCGCTACAGATTACGAAGGTAAGAAGCCCATCCGCCACGACAAGGCAGTAATCCGATTTACTTGTTATGGATTGTTAAACTTATTGTCCTTTCCTACGACCTTCGGGACTTTAGTTTTGAGTACTGAAAAAGTTTTTTTCAAATATATACTCGTTTTTGTGATTTGGCAAATTTTTCCCAATCAAGAAGTTTGATTTTGTCTGGAACTAATTTTCTTAAATGTTGCTCTTCATTGGGTGTCTTAATGCTGACGTTAATTTTGGATGTTGTTTCTGAATATTTCTATTTGCGTGAAGTTCTCCAATATTCTTTGTTCTGCAATTATTTTTCGAATCTCGTGTTATTGCTTCAAGTACATTTCATCCACTGTGGGAGTGTTTCTTTGCTATTAGGTTTCTTACAGAGAATTTCACTGACATTTTTGAAAAATTTTAACTTTAAGGATGTACTTTGAGCATATTTGAGGGCATTTGTGATGAGTATCAATATCGCTAATTTCGAGTATAAGTATCAGCTCATTTTGCAGTATCGGCAAAAAAGTGGTATCGGTATATCTCTAATTAAAACAAGAAATCATGGTGGCTGAGACCAAAGATCTCGTGGAGTAGCTGCGTAATCGTGCGAGAGAACTTTTGCTAAGTAACGAAATTTTTTTGTGGTCCCGGGGAAAAACTTGGTCGCACTGCTCCGTTTAAACAAAGAATCTGTACTACTTCCGATTAGTCAGGGATTCAATTGCCTTATCGTATGTATGACATTAGCGATTGCTGAAAACCCCTTTGATGAAACGTTGACAACTACAAGTATGTATTATTCTCCTGTATGGCTTGCGTCTAAAAGGGAGGAACTTGGCATTTCTGTGTTGACTACAGAAAGTTTAATGCAATTACAGTTACATGCTAATGCGTTTCCACAAATTGTTGCACCTTTACAACGAGCGAAGTGGAATTGTGTTCTGTCTTCGCGAGTGGCTACTGGCAGCTCGAATTTGATTCTCGTAATCGTAAAAAGACCGCATTCTTTATCCCATCAAGGAGCATCTATATGTTCAAAATCACTAGTTTGGTCTCCGTGATGGCTTATCACTATTTAATATGGCAGCCGAGGTGACACGGAGTGATATTTACTGAGTAACGAAATTTACTCGGGCGTCACGTTGAGTGTAAGAATTCGTCAAACTCTAACATGCGAATATTATCACGGTCAGAGACATGCTGCACTTAACTGCACAAATGTTCGTGTCAACAAGGTCAAATAGCCAACAAGGTGACGTGCGTACAAGCAAACATGGATGGATGAATAAAACTCAACATTTAGACACGCAAATAATATCATGGTCAGAGACATACTGCACTTAGCTGCAGGAATGTTTATGTCGTTTTATTCATCTTGGCATCTCATGGCTTTCATAAATTTGCATCTGACTTTATTTCAGTCGATGTCATCGTATTAAAAATGTCTACATCTTGTGGACTAATCTAGCTACTAATCTTCGGGCATGTCAGTCATGCATTGAAAACCTACAGCAGAAGACCTGCTTTGGCAATAAACACATTTGCTTATGACTTTACAGATAGTGAATTGGCCCTTCAAAATCCAAAAGTGTTCTCGGATACGTGACAATACACATAAAGTACCACAGTGTGATTCAGACAAATGATAATGTAGTACATTTAAACGCGTAACATGATTGCTAGGTGAAATGGGTGGATTCTTGGAATCTTCGAGCAATAAGACCTGCTTTGGCAATAAACACATTTGCTTATGACTTTACAGATAGTGAATTGGCCCTTCAAAATCCAAAAGTGTTCTCGGATACGTGACAATACACCTAAAGTACCACAGTGTGATTCAGACAAATGATAATGTAGTACATTTAAACGCGTAACATGATTGCTAGGTGAAATGGGTGGATTCTTGGAATCTTCGAGCAATATAGAGAGATTTATACGTCCTCCTACTCTGAGTACACCATCAGAAACAAAGAGTCAACTTGGCAAGAGCTTTTGTCAAAGGACATGGATGTTTTCTCTTACTTCGAGTTATTATGATGGTTATCCGATAAATAGTTATCCGATAAATAGCTAATCATCTCAGAATATGGTTATCATTAGAAAAACCTTCAATTTTCCAATAAAGAAATGAACGAGCTCTCCGGAGCCAGGCAGTTGCGCGCACTAGCCTGGAGGAAAATTGATGCAAAAAATCATGTGACAAAGAAAAATAATAAGCAGTATATGAAATATACTGTGATATGATTGAGTACTTTTCAACAAAAAATCAGCTCCATAAAACCATATGTTGGCCTTGTGCCATTTATTAGACATCAAGCCTCCTGATCCAATGTCAGGGTTTCTGGCAGACTTTACATATTGCCATTGACTTGGCTGTGAAAGCACATGAATTTTCAGCAACCTTTGGTGCACAAAGGTGTGAAAACGAATAGAAGTGGAATTAATAAATTGCGAAACAGAACTACCGGTACTGTATGTCCAAAAATAAACTGAATCAACAGTATACTCTTTACTAGCCTTAAGTATGTCACGGACAAGCATGGTTGCTGCTACTGCAGCTGTTGGTTCTAGTCTTGGAATAGTCAAGAACATTTTTAGGGATAACTCTAGAAATGCCTTTCACAAAAGATACATGTGTATCGCCTTCAGCGTTTTCAAAGCTGAAATATAAGCAAGCACTATAGCCAGAACTACAAATCCACGGAGCTTGCAGCATCTCGGAAAGAATAAATGACCAAGATCAGCAATTGAACTTGTCCATTTACACCATCGAGAGCAGAGTTTGTCATCATTTTCAGGTGATCCTCAGGCAGGATCTGGTTGCGGATTTCAATACAATGTGTTGAAATATTTCAAATTACCCCTATAGGACGTTCAGTCTGAGAAACACCAAGATCTAAATCTAGTAAATTTCTTGCCCTGTCAGATTCAGGGATCTGGCTTCAAATTTCAATGTTATCACTAACAAATTTGGTTAGGTGGAAGCCCCCGGATTCCAGTAAAGGGCATAATTGGTGGGCGCGATGGCCTAGTGGTTAAACATGTTGGCATCGCAGGTTGAAGACCTCGGGTTCGAGTCCCGGCGAGTCCGGCTCGCTTATCCACGCCCACCACTCAACCCAGGGTGTAATAACTTGGGTAGGCTAAGCCGAACAGGAAAAGATCATATCTTTCCAGTAATTGTAACCCTGTCCGTCTATAAGTGGTCGCTGTTACGGGGCCTTGAACAGGGTGATCCACTCAAAGAAGTGGCTATAAAAAAAAAAAAAATTGTTTAGCAACAGAAATATATATTTTTAATAGAATCATCATTTCCATCCACATACATATTTCTCAAAATACACATTATGGGGGATTCGTCTGCAATTGTTTCATTACGAGTGGCAATTTCATGCAAACAAAATTGGGCACATGCAGGCGATGATGCACTGCCAAAAATTTGACTAGTCATAAAGTAATCGATAATTTTCCCATCTGGTATGTTATCTTCAAACCATAAAAATATCAAGGCTGTCAGAATCACAAAG
This sequence comes from Styela plicata, assembly GCA_963675895.2. Classification (NCBI taxonomy): domain Eukaryota; kingdom Metazoa; phylum Chordata; class Ascidiacea; order Stolidobranchia; family Styelidae; genus Styela; species Styela plicata. The sequence continues at coordinate 16,444,106 of OZ023153.1, forward strand.
GCAGGTTCTAATCCTACTAAACATTTGTGCAATATCAGCAGCAAAACAATACATGCGAAATCTACAAAGTACACAAAGTACAAATAAGAGACGAATTCACGTCTGGGCCAGTCAACAACTGCTTATCTAAGCACTGACCCCATCATGCTCCCTACTGGCATCAAAAACAATACACATCTTTTTTTGTCAAGTATCAAAATGTATCAAATAAAATGTACGACTGCTGGGTGTCAGAAGTTCAATGGGAATTTGCTATGCATAGCCATTATCCAGGTATTCAGCAATTTTTGTACTTTATTTCGCAAAATACTCAGGATCTCTCAGGAATCCGCGTCTCTGAGGTTCAATGCCATTTGGCAGTTATTGAGGAAGTGAACACTGGGTGATTTCCATGGCATGCCCAATTGAAATCTACCATCTATTTTACAAACAGTTTGCCCCATAACATCGAGGGCTCTATCGTCATCAATAAAATTCTGCGTTTCATACAGATCAGAAATAATATAAGGGAATTCAGCAAAACTTCCTGAACAAATGGTTCCAGGAGTTGAAAGGCAGTGTTTAGAAAAATTAGCAGAAATAGCAAAAGAAACACTGGCAATAAGGATTAACCTATCTGGCAACTTTTTCATGGTTTTGTCAGGACCAGAAATACAGCAAACAGAAACAGAAAAATGTGCACCAGGGAAAATCATCCCTGGATGAGCGAAATTCAATTGTAGGGTAAATAAACAAAATATCTTGTTCAATAAGCACATTCACATCTGAACAATCAATTGTGGCTAAATTGAGATCACTCAGATGAGGACACTGCTTAATGGTTTCAACAATGGGACTACTTGAAGCAACATCAGGAAAATGGTCAGTTGCATATATTTCTTTGAAAGAAACTGTGGTATTCTGCTCAAGGCCTTTAACGTTAACAGAAATCAACTGGCAATGGCTATCATCTGTGCTATCATCTGCCTATGGCAGTTTTGATTTTACACGTAATGGCATCACCCTTTACACCCAATTTGTTAATGAAACGAATTGTGCACCAGAATCAAAAAAATGCATCAGAAACAACGATTTGTGTTTTAGGACAGGTTACAATGATAGGTATGACAGAGAGTCGCACGGGGCATTTTGTGCTAGTTGCATTTATTTCAACTGCACTGTTAATACTTTGCTCATGTTCAAATATTGCATCATGCAATAGCGTGTGATGTGCCATGTCACACTTAGGCATTCGACACCGCTGTGGCACGAGCGTTATTGATGACTCGATTGGAGGCAATTGAAACACAAAGACTTTTCTCGAACAAACTTCTTGCGATCATCTGCAGTGTTTTTTTTCGGAAGGCTTCACAGAGGCAGATAGGATGTTGACCATCACACAGGATACAGGAAAAGACAGCAGACCGTTCTGCCGTCATGTTTGTCTTTTCATCATGCTGGTTTCGAACTGTGACATCAGTGGCAGAGGCACAGACATCAGTCTTATGCCCTACATGGGAAGTTTCAAGCTTACATAGCCCATGTATGAATTGAGTTATGGCCAGACGTGCAATGTCAGCTTCACCTTTAACAAAGGCAACAAATTTTGGCTCTTTGCCTTGTGACATGATTTATTTTTGTTGTGAAAGAAACCTCTGGAAGAATGGTACAGGGAATCTTCTGAGAATGTTGTAGAGAACACCAGTGGAATCAACTGGATTTATAGCATTGAGATTGAAATTGGGTAGCAGAGAGTAATTGATCCGAGGAATCAACCAATGTTGTTATGTCATTAGTACCAATATGTCCATCGGCAGTTAGTTCTTTGACAAATGCTTACACGACATATGCAAGTCGACCATAAATATCGAAAAACTTTTCTAGCTTCCTGATATACATGTTCAACCCGTTTACCAAAGCGCACACTTTCCAGAATGATACGAGCTTCTCCAGTACAGAATAAAATCGGTTTGTTGAACAAGGTTTTTGGTTCAAATGCATTATCGAATCGGTTAACAAAACGGTGATAGTCAAGAGGGTCGCCATTGAAGGGATCTCTGTTAATGGTTTGCAAATCGAACCTTTTTTTCATTGAACACATCACACCAGACCAATGGTGCTCAGGCAGCATCGTTAGCTGTGTAGGATAAGACACAAAAAATATGCAGATTAGGTTTATGTACAAATGTATTCTCTGGGACTTCAGATCGGATATTCACAATTGGTGCTTGACTAAACACAGGCACTTCAGGAATTAGCTGTGTTTGAGCTGATGTGTTAATAGATGAAAAAATAGCCGGCCCATCAGCCGTGGTGGGATATTCTTGTTTTAAATCAGGTGTTATTCTTGCAGACTTTATATGTCCAGAAATAAAGGAGAAACGGTCAGGAGCTTGTAAGCATTGCCTCGGTCTCTATGAATCCACCTCAACCTTGGCTAGTTCTCTTTGTGTAGTAGAGAACTCCGATGTGATTATATTACCTCTTTCAGATGACGTAGGCAGCAAAGTAGCAGCGAATTTCAGGTTTTCTTCGTTTTACCGTACCGGTACCGTACTCTCATATTCACCGTCAATTATCTTTTGTCTCTGCCACGTCCAAGGGCCTTGTCTACCCTTGACTGTAAATCCATAAATTCTTCATTGTCATGGAACGACTGCAGCATAGCATAGAGTCAAAATATTCCAGTGGTGCATTCTTGGAATGTACAATCGAAAAGGTCCGGGTCTAGTGAAGTTTAGTACCATAATACCTTTAAAAGGTAGCACAATCATGAAATTTGGCACCCCTAAAAAACCTCGCATACCAAAAATGACGTCACTGCGACGTCACAACAACCCAAAAACGACCGCTCGCACACGCCCTCAGTGACGTCCTAAAAACACCTGTATAAAGCTAGCAGACACTTCCAGCAGACAGTTACCGATTTTTCAATTACTATATCCGCCTTCGGCGAGTCATAAATACTCATTCAAAATAGCGAAATATTTGTTTGTAACGACATGTTTTTGACTAGCGTGTTCAAACCATACTTGTACACCGAGGGAAAAAGTTGAAGAAATTCTACCGTGCGGATCATGGGGAAATTCCTCTCCCTTTTCATGAAAAAGTGCAAAAATAGCAAAATATCTACAATAAGGGCGTCATTAATTAACGAAAAAAATATTTGTCACGCTATTCCTTTATACAGTATGTTCAAAATATATTTCTATATCTATGAAAAAAAATTCTACCGTGCGGATCATGGGGAAATTCCCCTCCCTTTTCACGAAAATATGAAAAAATGACAAATTATCCTTATTGAGGACGTCATTAAGAGATGAAAAAAATATTTGTCACGCTATTCCTTTATACAGTATATTCAGGAAATATTACTACACTTATGAAAGAAATTTGAAGAAATTCTACCGTGCGGATCATGGGGAAATTCCCCTCCCTTTTCACGAAAAAGTGCAAAAAATAGCAAAATATCCACAATAAGGGCGTCATTAATTAACGAAAAAAATATTTGTCACGCTATTCCTTTATACAGTATGTTCAAAATATATTTCTATATCTATGAAAAAAAATTTAAAAAAATTCTACCGTGCGGATCATGGGGGAAATTCCCCTCCCTTTTCATGAAAAAGTGCAAAAATAGCAAAATATCTCCAATAAGGGCGTCATTAATTAACGAAAAAAAAATAATTGTCACGCTATTCCTTTATACAGTATGTTCAAAATATATTTTCTATATCTATGAAAAAAATTTAAAAAAATTCTACCGTGCGGATCATGGGGAAATTCCCCTCCCTTTTCATGAAAAAGTGCAAAAATAGCAAAATATCTCCAATAAGGGCGTCATTAATTAACGAAAAAAATAATTGTCACGCTATTCCTTTATACAGTATGCTCAATATATACTTCTATATCTATGAAAAAAATTTAAAAAAATTCTACCGTGCGGATCATGGGGAAATTCCCCTCCCTTTTCATGAAAAAGTCCAAAAATGGCAAAATTAGTTTATTATAGACGTCATCAATTGTCGAAAAAAACATTTGTCACGCTACTCCTTTCAACAGTATATTCAGAATATATTTCTACATCTATGAAAAAAATTTGAGGAAATTCTACCGTGCGGATCATGGGGAAATTCCCCTCCCTTTTCATGAAAAATATGCAAAAAACAGACAAAATATCCTACAATAAGGGCGTCATTAATTAACGAAAAAAATATTTGTCACGCTATTCCTTTATTCAGTATGTTCAAAATATATTTCTATATCTATGAAAAAAAATTCTACCGTGCGGATCATGGGGAAATTCCCCTCCCTTTTCATGAAAAAGTTCAAAAATAGCAAAATATCTCCAATAAGGGCGTCATTAATTAACGAAAAAAATATTTGTCACGCTATTCCTTTATACAGTATGTTCAAAATATATTTCTATATCTATGAAAAAAATTTAAAAAAAATCTACCGTGCGGATCATGGGGAAATTCCCCTCCCTTTTCATGAAAAAGTGCAAAAATAGCAAAATATCTACAATAAGGGCGTCATTAATTAACGAAAAAAATAATTGTCACGCTATTCCTTTATACAGTATGTTCAATATATACTTCTATATCTATGAAAAAAATTTAAAAAAATTCTACCGTGCGGATCATGGGGAAATTCCCCTCCCTTTTCATGAAAAAGTCCAAAAATGGCAAAATATGTTTATTATAAACGTCGTCAATTGTCGAAAAAAACATTTGTCACGCTACTCCTTTCAACAGTATATTCAGAATATATTTCTACATCTATGAAAAAAATTTGAGGAAATTCTACCGTGCGGATCATGGGGAAATTCCCCTCCCTTTTCATGAAAAAGTGCAAAAATAGCAAAATATCTCCAATAAGGGCGTCATTAATTAACGAAAAAAATATTTGTCACGCTATTCCTTTATACAGTATGTTCAAAATATATTTCTATATCTATAAAAAAAATTAAAAAAAATTCTACAGTGCGGATCATGGGGAAATTCCCCTCCCTTTTCATGAAAAAGTGCAAAAATAGCAAAATATCTACAATAAGGGCGTCATTAAATAACGAAAAAAATTTTTGTCACGCTATTCCTTTATACAGTATGTTCAAAATATATTTCTATATCTATAAAAAATATTTAAAAAAATTCTACCGTGCGGATCATGGGGAAATTCCCCTCCCTTTTCATGAAAAAGTGCAAAAATAGCAAAATATCTCCAATAAGGGCGTCATTAATTCACGAAAAAAATATTTGTCACACTATTCCTTTATACAGTATGTTCAAAATATATTTCTATATCTATGAAAAAAATTTTAAAAAATTCTACCGTGCGGATCATGGGGAAATTCCCCTCCCTTTTCATGAAAAAGTCCAAAAATGGCAAAATATGTTTATTATAGACGTCATCAATTGTCGAAAAAAACATTTGTCACGCTACTCCTTTCAACAGTATGTTCAGAATATATTTGTACATCTATGAAAAAAGATTTGAGGAAATTCTACCGTGCGGATCATGGGGAAATTCCCCTCCCTTTTCACGAAAAAGTGCAAAAATAGCAAAATATCTACAATAAGGGTGTCATTAATTAACGAAAAAAATATTTGTCACGTTATTCCTTTATACAGTATGTTCAAAATATATTTCTATATCTATGAAAAAAATTTAAAAAAATTCTACCGTGCGGATCATGGGAAAATTCCCCTCCCTTTTCATGAAAAAGTGCAAAAATAGCAAAATATCTCCAATAAGGGCGTCATTAATTAACGAAAAAAATATTTGTCACGCTATTCCTTTATACAGTATGTTCAAAAATATATTTCTATATCTATGAAAAAAAATTTAAAAAAAATTCTACCGTGCGGATCATGGGGAAATTCCCCTCCCTTTTCATGAAAAAGTGCAAAAATAGCAAAATATCTACAATAAGGGCGTCATTATTTACCAAGAAAAAAATATTTGTCACGCTATTCCTTTATACAGTATGTTCAAAATATATTTCTATATCTATAAAAAATATTTAAAAAAATTCTACCGTGCGGATCATGGGGAAATTCCCCTCCCTTTTCATGAAAAAGTGCAAAAATAGCAAAATATCTCCAATAAGGGCGTCATTAATTAACGAAAAAAATATTTGTCACGCTATTCTTTATACAGTATGTTCAAAATATATTTCTATATCTATGAAAAAAATTTTAAAAAATTCTACCGTGCGGATCATGGGGAAATTCCCCTTCCTTTTCATGTTCAGAATATATTTGTACATCTATGAAAAAAATTTGAGGAAATTCTACCGTGCGGATCATGGGGAAATTCCCCTCCCTTTTCACGAAAAAGTGCAAAAATAGCAAAATATCTACAATAAGGGTGTCATTAATTAACGAAAAAAATATTTGTCACGTTATTCCTTTATACAGTATGTTCAAAATATATTTCTATATCTATGAAAAAAATTTAAAAAAATTCTACCGTGCGGATCATGGGAAAATTCCCCTCCCTTTTCATGAAAAAGTGCAAAAATAGCAAAATATCTCCAATAAGGGCGTCATTAATTAACGAAAAAAATATTTGTCACGCTATTCCTTTATACAGTATGTTCAAAATATATTTCTATATCTATGAAAAAAATTTAAAAAAATTCTACCGTGCGGATCATGGGGAAATTCCCCTCCCTTTTCATGAAAAAGTGCAAAAATAGCAAAATATCTACAATAAGGGCGTCATTATTTACCAAGAAAAAAATATTTGTCACGCTATTCCTTTTATACAGTATGTTCAAAATATCTTTTTCTATATCTATAAAAAATATTTAAAAAAATTCTACCGTGCGGATCATGGGGAAATTCCCCTCCCTTTTCATGAAAAAGTGCAAAAATAGCAAAATATCTCCAATAAGGGCGTCATTAATTAACGAAAAAAATATTTGTCACGCTATTCTTTATACAGTATGTTCAAAATATATTTCTATATCTATGAAAAAAATTTTAAAAAATTCTACCGTGCGGATCATGGGGAAATTCCCCTCACTTTTCATGAAAAAGTCCAAAAATGGCAAAATATGTTTATTATAGACGTCATCAATTGCCGAAAAAAACATTTGTCACGCTACTCCTTTCAACAGTATGTTCAGAATATATTTGTACATCTATGAAAAAAATTTGAGGAAATTCTACCGTGCGGATCATGGGGAAATTCCCCTCCCTTTTCACGAAAAAGTGCAAAAATAGCAAAATATCTACAATAAGGGTGTCATTAATTAACGAAAAAAATATTTGTCACGTTATTCCTTTATACAGTATGTTCAAGATATATTTCTATATCTATGAAAAAAATTTAAAAAAATTCTACCGTGCGGATCATGGGAAAATTCCCCTCCCTTTTCATGAAAAAGTGCAAAAATAGCAAAATATCTCCAATAAGGGCGTCATTAATTAACGAAAAAAATATTTGTCACGCTATTCCTTTATACAGTATGTTCAAAATATATTTCTATATCTATGAAAAAAATTTAAAAAAATTCTACCGTGCGGATCATGGGGAAATTCCCCTCCCTTTTCATGAAAAAGTGCAAAAATAGCAAAATATCTACAATAAGGGCGTCATTATTTACCAAGAAAAAAATATTTGTCACGCTATTCCTTTATACAGTATGTTCAAAATATATTTCTATATCTATAAAAAATATTTAAAAAAATTCTACCGTGCGGATCATGGGGAAATTCCCCTCCCTTTTCATGAAAAAGTGCAAAAATAGCAAAATATCTCCAATAAGGGCGTCATTAATTAACGAAAAAAATATTTGTCACGCTATTCTTTATACAGTATGTTCAAAATATATTTCTATATCTATGAAAAAAATTTTAAAAAATTCTACCGTGCGGATCATGGGGAAATTCCCCTCCCTTTTCATGTTCAGAATATATTTGTACATCTATGAAAAAAATTTGAGGAAATTCTACCGTGCGGATCATGGGGAAATTCCCCTCCCTTTTCACGAAAAAGTGCAAAAATAGCAAAATATCTACAATAAGGGTGTCATTAATTAACGAAAAAAAATATTTGTCACGTTATTCCTTTATACAGTATGTTCAAAATATATTTCTATATCTATGAAAAAAATTTAAAAAAATTCTACCGTGCGGATCATGGGAAAATTCCCCTCCCTTTTCATGAAAAAGTGCAAAAATAGCAAAATATCTCCAATAAGGGCGTCATTAATTAACGAAAAAAATATTTGTCACGCTATTCTTTTATACAGTATGTTCAAAATATATTTCTATATCTATGAAAAAAAATTTAAAAAAAATTCTACCGTGCGGATCATGGGGAAATTCCCCTCCCTTTTCATGAAAAAGTGCAAAAAATAGCAAAATATCTACAATAAGGGCGTCATTATTTTACCAAGAAAAAAATATTTGTCACGCTATTCCTTTATACAGTATGTTCAAAATATATTTCTATATCTATAAAAAATATTTAAAAAAATTCTACCGTGCGGATCATGGGGAAATTCCCCTCCCTTTTCATGAAAAAGTGCAAAAATAGCAAAATATCTCCAATAAGGGCGTCATTAATTAACGAAAAAAATATTTGTCACGCTATTCTTTATACAGTATGTTCAAAATATATTTCTATATCTATGAAAAAAATTTTAAAAAAATTCTACCGTGCGGATCATGGGGAAATTCCCCTCCCTTTTCATGAAAAAGTCCAAAAATGGCAAAATATGTTTATTATAGACGTCATCAATTGTCGAAAAAAACATTTGTCACGCTACTCCTTTCAACAGTATGTTCAGAATATATTTCTACATCTATGAAAAAAATTTGAGGAAATTCTACCGTGTGGATCATGGGGAAATTCCCCTCCCTTTTCACGAAAAAGTGCAAAAATAGCAAAATATCTCCAATAAGGGTGTCATTAATTAACGAAAAAAATATTTGTCACGTTATTCCTTTATACAGTATGTTCAAAATATATTTGTATATCTATGAAAAAAATTTAAAAAAATTCTACCGTGCGGATCATGGGGAAATTCCCCTCCCTTTTCATGAAAAAGTGCAAAAATAGCGAAATATCTACAATAAGGGCGTCATTAATTAACGAAAAAAATATTTGTCACGCTATTCCTTTATTCAGTATGTTCAAAATATATTTCTATATCTATGAAAAAAAATTCTACCGTGCGGATCATGGGGAAATTCCCCTCCCTTTTCACGAAAATATATGAAAAAAATGACAAATTATCCTGAATGAGGACGTCATTAAGTGAGGAAAAAAATATTTGTCACGCTATTCTTTTTTACAGTATGTTAAAAATATATCTCCACACTTATGAAAAAAATTTGAAGAAATTCTACCGTGCGGATCATGGGGGAATTCCCCTCACTTTTCATGAAAAAATGCAAAAATGACAAAATAATCCTAATAATGATGAACCATTTTAAGCATTTTATTAAAACGTCTTTAATAGGTTAAAATATTGCTTGTCACGATTTTCCCTTTCAGGATTTTTAATACAATTATACACTTTTAAGAAAAATTTGAAGAAATTCTGCCATGAGAATCATAGAAAAATGAAAGACAAATGCATGTCATTGAACTATGAGTGGTTTCATTCAAGTTTGTTTTGTTTCAGTAAATGCCAGGAAAATATCCTTCTTTACTTTCTATATCTTATGCTGTTTTGTGTGTGATCGATAACAAGGTTTTCAATATGTTGCCTGTCTTTTATCTGCTGTCTTCTCAATCAAGTATTAGATTCCAATCGTATATTAAAATTATAAATAAAAGCGGCCGAGTTATCATGCAAAATGACAATACTCTCCGGATGACACCGAACCTCTTGTCGGAGCAATACAGAATACAGAGCTCTTCAAATTATTGACGTACTCGGCGTGAATCGGCCTGAATATGGCCCATGTCACAGATACCTTATAAAAAGTGCTAAAATGTAAGCCTATCTACAATTTTGATTGTCGATTGATAACAAATGGGCGAATTTTTGCCGTAAATTGTGTTTTTCATTTGGGACCAAATGATTAGACGTTAAGAGGTTTTGTGATAAATACGCCATACAAGAATGCCAAAATATAAATACCAACTCCAACTATAGTTTGTTCAAACTGTTAACTGTGAAATTGCACATGCGTTATACATACCTACCATACCGTGTATTATAATTGTAATTCCGTTGAAGTTTTGATATATACTAGTCTATTCCATTTTAGGTGTCTTCTTCAGGCGGCAAAGAAGCAGCAGTAGATGCCCTTTAAAATCCAGTATTCATAAGCCAAACTAACATTGAATTCGGAAAACACAAACACACCAGGGTTACATCCAAATGGAATAACACATTGGAATAAAAAAACTGTCGTCATTGCTGTCAAAACTGTCGTGTTGACCCAAAGAGTTGATTTTGAATTTTTTTCAATACCGTCAAGTAAAATTACTGTCAGAGACCGGTTGCTTTGTTGGATTTTTTGTCATAGTGTATGCTAAATTCTGAATGCCGTATATATTTTTTAGGATTATGCAGGGATTCTCAAAACAAGTGTTGGCGTTTGTCACTCGTCCCATTAATAAAACATCGAAAGATAAATATTGCACAAACTCACATACATTCGATGTGCAAATCGGTGAAGTAAATATATCCAGTTAATGCAGCTCAATTGCAAAAGGGACCGAAAACGGCACGCAATGACAAACAAACAAACAAGCGAAGAAAATTCGATGCCAGATCTCACAAAAAAATGGAAAAATACAAAGCTCTATTCTATTCGACGGCGCGGAAGCGACTGAAGAGGTGACAATATTGATACCTCAGGAATTCGGATTTTTTTTATTATATATCTTTATTGTAAGGTCCAATGAAACTTTATTAGGATACAATAGAGTTCAAAAATTCTATCTATTTTACATAAAAAAATGATATCGCGAAATGGACATCTATTTATTCGCCAGATCCTGCCAAAGTATGTTTTTAGTCAAACTTCTCCTAAAAAGGTGGGGCGAGTGGAAGTTTGCTGCGAATGACGTAATGTCATTCTCGCTATTTAACTTTCACGCGTCACCATATTGTCATTCATTGTCACCGCATATTTAGAAGTTCCTTTCATGCCTTTCACTTTATAAAAGCTACTATTTTATATGGAGAGAAATCAGCTAGACTTGTAGAAGTTGCATCGTGCTCCGACCGAGAGCTACAAACTAGAATGCCGTTGGAAGATGTTTGTAGTTTCAACGTCAATGTATTCAAATGCATGCGAGTTCTTGCAATAAAGAGTGTTCATCTTTTGATGTTTTTTTTATTACTGGGTCAAGCTTGGGAAAACTCACAACAGCACGTCAATACTTCTCCCCCCGTATTCCCTGAACAGTTTTATAAATTTTTAAGATCCTGGAAAATATACTATCAAAATAAAAGTTCCTGTCAACTCAAGGACGATGATGCTGACTTAAGATAATACGGTTGTTGGCAGTTACTTCCATGAGCATCGCAATGCTACGTTGTATACTTGCCTCCCGTAATTGTACTGAGAGTTTTAATATTGTTTTCGGCCTTGCGATTAATTATATTTCTCCGATTTCATGGCATTATTACGTCACACACACGTCTATACAAAAACGTCACTTTTAGCGACTTTATGCGAACCTCGAATGCATTTGAAAGCTCTTAAACGCGTTTATTAGCGAAGTTTCGTGAGTACGGACGGACCCCAGATATGTTACTTGCATAAGGCGCTGTGGGTCCTTTCGAATTCGCAAATGCCAGAAGAAGTATTTTCAATGACATAACTTTGAAGGCTATAGGCAATTGCTATAAAAATCAGTGTGCAACTTGATCGTGCTCTGTTAATGGCTTTCTCGAACATACATATATCATTGGATAGATAAAAAAGAGTGTAAAGATGGACTTTGACACTGATTTGACAAAGTTCTGAGAGGAATAAACCCAATATAATACCAAGACAGCGTTCAAGTCCATTCATTCATATGCTCGATATAATAATTTTCGCTTTCTTGTTTCGTTATTTTACTTACATATTAATGATTTAATTCCCATTCATAAAATTTCTCTGTGAGGATAGTAGTAAGTAAATAATACATTATTTCAGGGTTGTGTTGCAATGATATACAATTTCACATATGGAAAAATAAATAAAAAGGCACTCATTTTAAAATTATTGTACTATAAAAAGGTTCTGTTGGTTTATGTTACGTTAGATCGTGAACCAAGTTTTACATGAGCATAGATCAGCCAGCACTCATCTTTTGTCAGTTACCCGCTCAATTAAGATTTCTGATATCTATAAGAAATTCACCGGCGAACGGATACATTGGCTTTGAAGTTTTTATTGTTTTTGATATAGAATTTTTGCATTCGGCCTTCGCTTAGATAAAAACAAAAATGACATCAATTCATAAAACGATTTTTATCATTTTACCGGCGCGAGTGCGCCAAAATATTGGGAAGAACTGTACCAGATAGTATTATATAAAACAGAAACAAGACAAAGATTTGTTATTTTAGGAGCCTTTGGGGAGGCATTCAATGTAAAACTTTTATCGCTTTTTGATTTATTTTGTCTTGACATTGGGACCATTTTCTTACAGAAGTTCCATGTCGCATTTTGTTTATTAAATTTCATTCTAAAAAGCCCGAAAGTGGCGTAAGCTTACGGCAAGCATGTATGATGAATTTTATACAAGAGGTAAACAGCAACAGGGCAGTTTGACGGAATAGTGCGTGCTTGCTATAAAATGGAGCTTTTAGGGGTTTAATTGTAACAAAAAATCTTTCCTAAAAATGAATGGCTTGATTGGATTTACATATCTTCTTTTTTGAAATTTTGGATTGTCTAACATCATACTGCAGTTATTGTTGGGAAAAAACTCCCGGGGAATGGGTGAGATATTAAGCTTTCTTTAACGAACCCAGTTTGCTATAGATTTCATTATCTCATATTATTATTTTAGGTTGGATGCGATATGTGTCCGAGATGGTACCACGCAAGCTGCTACGATGGCGATGTTGCAGATATCGTCGATATAGTATGGAAGTGTCCGGCTTGTGTATCAAAACATTAGAGACTTGCTACAATGGAAGCACCTTTATAGTTTTTTTCAAATTCCACAAAAAGTGTAAACATGACGACCTGAAAATTGTTTTGTTAAACTGAGTCTCCAAATGCCCAAATTGAATATTTTGTGCTTGTAAGTAGTCGTTAGTTGTTCCTTTCTCAGCGTGACATCCGGTACTGTAAGTAGGGCTGGGCAAAACCGAATCACTTGGAATTCGAATCTGATTCGAATAATTTTTTCGAATCGGATCGAATCACTAATTCTTTGCAAATAACAAATATCCCATTTTTACTATTATAACTTGTACTGTTATAACATTGTGAAAATAAAGAAATTTATAATTTGTAGCGTATTTTCAATTCACACTAAGAGGAACCACTTTCATACTTTAATGACGAAATATAATCGATTTTAGTCTAATTTGACCTAAATCGATTGCATTTCGTTGTTAAAATGAAAATCCTAGTTCACTTAACAAGTTTTTGTTTCTATAATTGATTCACGACTGATTCGAATAAATTGTGCTTCGAATCGATTCGAATCACCGACTCGAATTGACCAGCCCTTGTTATAAGTACGACTTTCAGTGAAAGATCATTACTTTTCTACAGAAATTAACTCTGAGTAAGGTTGGAAGCAAGCGATTCAGCTTGGGCAGTAGTATAAACGTATTTTTTATAGGCTTACCCATTTGAGATGAGTCTTGCATGTATGTCAGTACAATAGAAAGCGACCCAGAAATTTCGCCAGAGGCAAATTTGAGAACATAAAAGAATTCCCGCTATAGAATGGGACTATGTCTTTAACTCTAGCCATTTACTGGAGTACGATTGATAAACGCATATCCGCCGCTCAATCTAAAACAATTTGATTTGGATTGGTCGAATCGTAAAGCCAGGACTTTTCTAACCATCCATGGTATCCTGAAAAATTACACAGGAATTCTCAAAAATATTATAAAGAATATCAATCCTTAAGATTTTTTTTTTTGGCATTATTGGTCAATGTTTTTTCAACATTTTTTCAACGTTTTTATGTAGATCTTGCAAATAATAAATATTATGCGTAAAAAGAAGTCGTTTTATTATGAACTTTATATGTTATTTGTTAGAACAAGTTTTGAATCGTTCTGTGTAAAAGGGGGAAATTTCATGTTTGTAAAAAAGTAGCCTTGTTAATTTCAATGTTCTTCAAAATATACTCAGCATAATATATGAATAATGCTGAGCTATTTTTTCCAAAGGAGGTTCCATAGGTGTAGAAATATGTTATAAACATACTGTAAAGGGAAATAGCGTGACAAATAATTTTTTCTTTAATTAATGACGCCCTTATTATAGATATGTTGCTATTTTAGCTCTTTTTCATGAAAAGAGAGGGGAATTTCCCCATGATCCGCAAGGTAGAATTTCTTTAAATTTTATTCATAGATGTAGAAATATATTTTGAACATACTGTTAAAAGGAATAGCGTGACAAATGTTTTTTCGTCAATCAATGACGCCTTGTTTTTTTAAAGATATTTTGCCATTTTTGCACTTTTTCGTGAAAAGGGAGGGGAATTTCCCCATGATCCTCACGGTAGAATTTCTTCAAATTTTTTTCATAAGTGTAGTAATATTTCATGAAAACACTGTATAAAGGAATAGCGTGACTTTTCGGGAAAAGGGAGGGGAATTTCCCCATGATCCGCACGGTAGAATTTCTTCAAATTTTTTTTCATAGGTGTAGTACTATATCATGAATATACTGTAAAAAGGAATAGCGTGACAAATATTTTTTTCATCACTTAATGACGTCCTCATTAGGGATAATTTTCCAAATTTTTTTCATAGATGTAGAAATATATTCTGAAGATACTGTCAAAAGGAATAGCGTGACAAAAAATTTTTTCGTCAATCGATGACGGCCTTATTAAAGATATTTTGCCATTTTTGCACTTTTTCGTAAAAAGGGAGGGGAATTTCCTCATGATCCGCACGGTAGAATTTTTTAAAATTTATTTCATAGATATAGAAATATATTTTGAACATACTGTATAAAGGAATAACGTGACAAATATTTTTTTCGTTAATTAATGACACCCTTATTGGAGATATTTTGCTATTTTTGCACTTTTTCGTGAAAAGGGAGGGGAATTTCCCCATGATCCGCACGGTAGAATTTCCTCAAATTTTTTTCATAGATGTACAAATATATTCTGAACATACTGTTGAAAGGAGTAGCGTGACAAATGTTTTTTTCGTTAATTAATGACGCCCTTATTGGAGATATTTTGCTATTTTTGCACTTTATCATGAAAAGGGAGGGGAATTTCCCCATGATCCGCACGGTAGAATTTTTTTAAATATTTTTTATAGATATAGAAATATATTTTGAACATACTGTATAAAGGAATAGCTTGACAAAAATTTTTTTCGTTATTTAATGACGCCCTTATTGTAGATATTTTGCTATTTTTGCACTTTTTCATGAAAAGGGAGGGGAATTTCCCCATGATCCGCACGGTAGAATTTTTTTAAATTTTTTTCATAGATATAGAAATATATTTTGAACATACTGTATAAAGGAATAGCGTGACAAATATTTTTTTCGTTAATTAATGACGCCCTTATTGGAGATATTTTGCTATTTTTGCACTTTTTCATGAAAAGGGAGGGGAATTTCCCCATGATCCGCACGGTAGAATTTTTTTAAATATTTTTTATAGATATAGAAATATATTTTGAACATACTGTATAAAGGAATAGCGTGACAAAAATTTTTTTCGTTATTTAATGACGCCCTTATTGTAGATATTTTGCTATTTTTGCACTTTTTCATGAAAAGGGAGGGGAATTTCCCCATGATCCGCACGGTAGAATTTTTTTAAATTTTTTTCATAGATATAGAAATATATTTTGAACATACTGTATAAAGGAATAGCGTGAAAAATATGTTTTTCGTTAATTAATGACGCCCTTATTGGAGATATTTTGCTATTTTTGCACTTTTTCATGAAAAGGGAGGGGAATTTCCCCATGATCCGCACGGTAGAATTTTTTTAAATTTTTTTCATAGATATAGAAATATATTTTGAACATACTGTGTAAAGGAATAGCGTGACAAATATTTTTTTCGTTAATTAATGACACCCTTATTGGAGATATTTTGCTATTTTTGCACTTTTTCGTGAAAAGGGAGGGGAATTTCCCCATGATCCGCACGGTAGAATTTCCTCAAATTTTTTTCATAGATGTAGAAATATATTCTGAACATACTGTTGAAAGGAGTAGCGTGACAAATGTTTTTTTCGACAATTGATGACGTCTATAATAAACATATTTTGCCATTTTTGGACTTTTTCATGAAAAGGGAGGGGAATTTCCCCATGATCCGCACGGTAGAATTTTTTTTAAATTTTTTTCATAGATATAGAAATATATTTTGAACATACTGTATAAAGGAATAGCGTGACAAATATTTTTTTCGTTAATTAATGACACCCTTATTGGAGATATTTTGCTATTTTTGCACTTTTTCGTGAAAAGGGAGGGGAATTTCCCCATGATCCGCACGGTAGAATTTCCTCAAATTTTTTTCATAGATGTAGAAATATATTCTGAACATACTGTTGAAAGGAGTAGCGTGACAAATGTTTTTTTCGACAATTGATGGCGTCTATAATAAACATATTTTGCCATTTTTGGACTTTTTCATGAAAAGGGAGGGGAATTTCCCCATGATCCGCACGGTAGAATTTTTTTTAATTTTTTCATAGATATAGAAGTATATTTTGAGCATACTGTATAAAGGAATAGCGTGACAATTATTTTTTTCGTTAATTAATGACGCCCTTATTGGAGATATTTTGCTATTTTTGCACTTTTTCATGAAAAGGGAGGGGAATTTCCCCATGATCCGCACGGTAGAATTTTTTTAAATATTTTTTATAGATATAGAAATATATTTTGAACATACTGTATAAAGGAATAGCGTGACAAATATTTTTTTCGTTATTTAATGACGCCCTTATTGTAGATATTTTGCTATTTTTGCACTTTTTCATGAAAAGGGAGGGGAATTTCCCCATGATCCGCACGGTAGAATTTTTTTAAATTTTTTTCATAGATATAGAAATATATTTTGAACATACTGTATAAAGGAATAGCGTGACAAATATTTTTTTCGTTAATTAATGACGCCCTTATTGGAGATATTGGGGAATTTCCCCATGATCCGCACGGTAGAATTTGTTTAAATATTTTTTATAGATATAGAAATATATTTTGAACATACTGTATAAAGGAATAGCGTGACAAATATTTTTTTCATCTCTTAATGACGTCCCCAATAAGGATAATTTGTCATTTTTTCATATTTTCGTGAAAAGGGAGGGGAATTTCCCCATGATCCGCACGGTAGAATTTCTTCAACTTTTTCCCTCGGCGTACAAGTATGGTTTGAACACATGTCGTGACAAACAAATATTTCGCTATTTTGAATGAGTATTTATGACTCGCCGAAGGCGGATATAGTAATTGAAAAATCGGTAACTGTCTGCTGGAAGTGTCTGCTAGCTTTATACAGGTCTAAAAACGCTATGGCGTTAGCGCTCATTCTCCGTTTACGCACTCGCTCAATTACTTTCTTTTGTTCTCTTCTTTTTAACCTTCGGTCATTCATCAAACGGGTAAACGATTTAACACCTAACGCCATATATGAACCGCGCTAAGGCCGATTCAACACCTAACGCCATATATGAACCGCGCTAAGGCCGATTTAACACCTAACGCCATATATGAACCGCGCTAAGGCCGATTCAAACCAAATAAAGGCCATACGTGACATCTTACGGAAGCGATAAACGTGAACTCCACATGAACATGATGGACTGGCCATGCGTGTCGCTAATTCCCCAATGAACTTTTTTAATGACCTGAAAAAGCTAATATCCCCAGCATGAAGATTAGTGCCACAGCCATGATTCCCCTAAAAATGCCAATACCCCTCCATAAAGATGATTAGTAAAGTTATGAAGTCCTTAAATACGCTAATATCACCTTATGAAGTTGAGTGCCACGGCCATAACGGCTCTATAAATGCTAATATCCCCTCATGAAGTTTAGTACCACGGCCATATTGACTCAAAAATGCTAATATCCCCTCATGAATTTGAGTACCACGGCAATAATGGCCCTGAAAATGTGAATAGCCCCTCATGAAGTTGAGTACCGCGGGCATAATGATTCTAAATAAGCTAATATCCCCTTATGAAGTTGAGTACCACGGCCATAATGACCCTGAAAATGCGAATAGCCCCTCATGAAGTTGAGTACCACGACCATAATGACTCTAAATACGCTAATATCCCTTTATGAAGTTGAGTACCACGGTCATATGGACTCTAAAAATGCTAATATCGCCTCATGAATTTGAGTACCACGGCCATAATGGCCCTGAAAATGTGAATAGCCCTTCATGAAGTTGAGTACCACGGGCATAATGACTCTAAATAAGCTAATATCCCCTTATGAAGTTGAGTACCACGGCCATGACGGCTCTATAAATGCGAAAATCCCCTCATGAAGTTTAGTACCACGGCCATATTGTCCCTAAATAGGCTAATAACTCCTCATGAAGTTAAGTAACACGGCCATATTGGCTCAAAAATGCTAATATTCCCTCATGAATTTGAGTACCACGGCCATATTGACCCTAAATACGCTAATAAGTCTCCATGAAGTGGAGTACCACGGCTATAATGGCCCTGAAAATGTGAATAGCCCTTCATGAAGTTGAGCACCACGGCCATAATGGCCCTGGAAATGTGAATAGCCCTTCATGAAGTTGAGTACCACGGCAATAATGGCCCTGAAAATGTGAATAGCCCCTCATGAAGTTGATCTAAATAAGCTAATATCCCCTTATGAAGTTGAGTACCACGGCCATAATGGCCCTGAAAATGCGAATAGCCCCTCATGAAGTTGAGTACCACGACCATAATGACTCTAAATACGCTAATATCCCTTTATGAAGTTGAGTACCACGGTCATATGGACTCTAAAAATGCTAATATCGCCTCATGAATTTGAGTACCACGGCCATAATGGCCCTGAAAATGTGAATAGCCCTTCATGAAGTTGAGTACCACGGGCATAATGACCCTGAAAATGCGAATAGCCCCTCATGAAGTTGAGTACCACGCCCATAATGACTCTAAATACGCTAATATCCCTTTATGAAGTTGAGTACTATGGCCATATTGGCTCAAAAATGCTAATATCGCCTCATGAATTTGAGTACCACGGCCATAATGGCCCTGAAAATGTGAATAGCCCTTCATGAAGTTGAGTACCACGGGCGAAATGACTCTAAATAAGCTAATATCCCCTTATGAAGTTGAGTACCACGGCCATGACGGCTCTATAAATGCGAATATCCCCTCATGAAGTTCAGTACCACGGCCATATTGGCCCTAAATCGGCTAATAACTCCTCATGAAGTTAAGTACCACGGCCATATTGGCTCAAAAATGCTAATATTCCCTCATGAATTTGAGTACCACGGCCATATTGACCCTAAATACGCTAATAAGTCTTCATGAAGTGGAGTACCACGGCTATAATGGCCCTGAAAATGTGAATAGCCCTTCATGAAGTTGAGTACCACGGCCATAATGGCCCTGGAAATGTGAATAGCCCTTCATGAAGTTGAGTACCACGGCCATAATGACTCTAAATACGCTAATATCCTCTTATGAAGTTGAGGGCCACGGCCATAACGGCTCTATGAATGTCAATATACTCTCATGAATTTGAGTGCCACGGCCATAATGATTCTAAATACGCTAATATTCCCTTATGAAGTTGAGTACCACGGCCATAACGGCTCTATAAATGCTAATATCCCCTCATGAAGTTTAGTACCACGGCCATATTGATCCTAAATATGCTAATAAGTCTTCATGAAGTTTAGTACCACGGCCATATTGACTCTAAAAATGCGAATATCCCTTCATGAAGTTGAGTACCACGGGCATAATGATTCTAAATAAGCTAATATCCCCTCATGAAGTTGAGTACCACGGCCATATTGACCCTAAATACGCTAATAACTCCTCATGAAGTTGAGTACCACGGCCATATTGGCTCAAAAAATGCAAATATCTCCTCATGAATTTGAGTACCACGGCAATAATGGCCCTGAAAATGTGAATAGCCCTTCATGAAGTTGAGTACCACGGGCATAATGACTCTAAATAAGCTAATATCCCTTTATGAAGTTGAGTACCACGGCCATGACGGCTCTATAAATGCGGATATCCCCCCATCGTAGCGAGCGCAGAAAATACACTGGCCGAAAGAGGCAGAGCCGCGTGGTACGGGGAGCTTTATATGAAGTAAAATTTGTGATTTACATTGTTATGTCACACAAACACTATGTTAAAAACTAGAACTGATAAGAAGCGCTATAGCCTGGTCAATCTAAGATTGCATCAAAATTTATTTTGGTGCAATCGATTGAATATAATTTTCTGAACTAACGATAAAAAATCAGCAAGAATCAGTGGTTGCTAAAGCCCTGATATATTTGGTTGAAAAAATCCCCTATTTAGATGCAATTACGTGGGATTTTTTTTCTCGAAACTGTGATTCGAACTTCATATTTATTTATTTACACTGCTATTTATTTGATGCCCGAGTAGCTGCTAGTCTGCCTCGGGGTTTATTCTCCAAGAAACAGCTAATGCAGTGTATACAAAATAGCATTGTACATACAGCATATTTCTCCTCAAATTTTACAAAATGACGCATAATTATTTTACTAGACAGGATTGTTTTCTTAAATAGAGGGACTTGCAAGCTTCAAACATACTAATATTTTCGGAAAAAGGGTATCTCTCAAATATCCAAGCAACTTTGCATTACCGATTAAATAATTCAAAGTTTGCCTTTGAATACATGGTACGAGTCCGAGCGTTGCTAAATGTATAGCAGTTTTTCCACCGCATGTTGAAAACTGGTAGCGAAAATGACGTATGAAATGGCCATGCATTCGTTTATCAAAGAAGAACCGAATGCTGGATTAGGCTGGAAAAATGATCTCTACTGTCGATTTGGAGTCAGAGTGGCAATCCAAAATTGCAGTCAGCAAAATTGCAAAAATACCCAAAGAAATCAGATGTGCATCACGAGCCATTTCAGGTATTATATATCTATCAGCGATGGCCCATATCGAATAATCAACAATTTAAAACAAATGGAATATCTAATTTGAACACATTCTATCTAATTCAAGACACATTTATGCCGAAACAAATATTTTCAACCCCTATTTTTGCTGGAAACAATAATTTTCCTTTATGACTTAATGACTTATAATGCCAGTTTTACGCAGTAGAGTCGGCAATTTTTTGAAACCTGCCACAAAATTCTACTTAATCGAACACATTCATACACAATTGAATATATTCGGTATGGGCATCACTGATAGAAAAAGACCAGTACCAGTAAGTAAAAACACCATATACCGCTACAATACAGAGCTTGACCGGTGTCACAATATATTAATGAATATTATAAAAAAAAACTAAAATTTGGTCGAAACAAAAAATTTTAAATAAAATTTGCCATTGCAAAATTGTATTTTATCACAAAAAATCCAATTACTCTCAGCCCAAATATGAGCAAGCATCCGAAAATGGCAGTGGGAGTAAAATTAAATTCAATTTTGTTGAATAACGGCCCGACCCGTTCCACTGGTCAAATTGACTCAGTCTGCAGCTTATCATAGATGGATTGAGCATCTTTTGGGTACTCCAGATTCAGCATGAGGTATACATACCCCAATTAGCAAAATCAATATTGCAACACAGTATAAATTTTTGTGTTGTGTTTGCAGATTATGAATGGAATGCCATCCACTACGATAAGGGCTTCGATGGATTGGTTTTAGAAGCCCAAGCTCTTTAGCAGCAATATATATGGCTGCAGTGCATCTGCCTTTTTTCTCGCAGCAAAATTAATCAAGGACTGCAAAATATACCCTGCAACATTCTCACCGGCAATATCAAATATCACACTTAACATTATTTTGAACGGTGAATCCGTGGCAAGAGAATCATCTCTCAGCGTATCGGTTTTTAATTTATTCCACCCACTGAAAGCGTAATTCAACAACTTCTTTGTTCTTTTGTCAATCAAAAATCTACTACGTCTAAACAGAATAGAGATAATTAAAAATGCTGTTGTTTTTCATGCACAGTTGAATGTCTATCATGCTGCAACATGATTTAAATCAAATTTTACTTGACATATATTAGGATTTTGCTACATTTAAGTGTCAACGCAGAATAACTGAGAACCGAAATTATAAATTAACAGAATTCTAGGATATCAATTTCACTTGCACCGAATTTAGTGCGAGTGACAAGGGCCAAGAAAAGCTCAAAAGCAAAACATTGCTGTGGGTGATCTAACAAGATTTGATGATAAGTATTTGCATTCTGCAACCTATCATCAAAGAAAACAAAAAAAATAAAAGAATCTAATTATTTTTACAAATATCTAAAACTGCCTGTGTCTGTAATTGCTTATGAATTCTGTTTCTTCTTTGAACCTTGTTTGCCTGTACCTTATAACGCTTTCTCAATGCTTCGAAAAAACTTCCATAGGGTTCTTTTTTACAACATTGAAAGAACTTAAACACAGACTTTCTCACTCCAAATTTGTATTTTTTGATTTCGTGATCAACGTCATCCCGCTCCAATTCTCTCATATTATACTCTGCCAAAATTAAATGTACGACTTAACACTGGTACCGGGACTACATACCATGCAGCAAAAAACTTGATACTGTGAAAGTGGAAACAGATTAGCAACGAGTTTTTATGCTCTGTAGCGTTTTTAAAGGTTTTCAGATATTAAAAACGCAATACTATCGCACTTTTTCATCGTTGTTTTATTTTGATAAACTTCAGAAAATATCTTTTGGCCTATTCTATTTGAACAAACACTCATAAAGCTTCAACGTTAGTCAATTCCGTACTTAATTTTGTGCCGGATATAAAAGTTCGGCTGACATTGAAAATTCTATGTGCATTTTTAAGGTTTCTTCTAAACCGCCACATATAACTTGTTCGGTAACCTACAATCGCGTATACGATTATGAATTGTAGGTTCCTGAATTTTACTAAAATGAGCCGGCGAACTTCGAAAGTCAATGAACTTCGGAAGAACTTTTCTAGTTAATAATTTCCGCAGTATTATGCATAAAAATACCCAATTTCTCATTGAGGGTTTCAAAACAACACCTCTTTCAAGAAATATATAACATAATAGCAAGTAGTGAGACCAAGTTGAAAAAAAATTATATATGTAATATTAGTATTGATGCCTCTTGCCCCTGTTTGTGACGCCAATTTCTGCAAATATAGTGAGACCTTACTTTCATATCTTGCTATTCATCTAATTACACAGCCAACCAGAGTGACATCGACATCCTCAACTCTAATTGACCATATTTACTCGAATGCGGCAAATTTTGCCATGGCATCATATATTATCCAAACTGACTTCACGGACCATTTTCCTTTTATGTGTGTAACTAGCCCCAAAAAAGCGTGAAATATACTATAAACGTGACTTTTCATCTTTCAATATTTCCAATTTTTTCGATTTTCTGTGTTTATATCCGTATTGGTGCTTCTAAGCTTGAATTATGCAATCTTTCAAAAATTTCAATTTTCCATGGGAAATTCATATTGAATCTAATTGCTCAACCGGTGATGTGCAAACGATATTTTATATTTTGCCAACGTTTCGAATGTCTATATACACGTTCTTCATCAGGGCAATGGAATGGTTAAGCCATCGACAATACTATATACTGTAAAGGGGAGCGTTTTAAAATAAGCTAGAAAATAAAAGATAAAATACTCTAGATTCTGAGTAAAAAGAGACATAAAAGGCTAAAGATAAATGTTAAACCCTATCTACGTTGGAGGATAGTCTGATAAGCTGCCGGAAAAATGCAAGTCTTCTTTCTGAGTAAAAAGAGACATAAAAGGCTAAAGATAAATGTCCAACCCTATCTACGTTGAACGATAGTCTGATAAGCAGCCGGGAACATACAAGTCTTCTTATCATTTATTGTCTGTCATATGCTGTTGATGTGATATGATTCTAAAAATAGTCTTTTCTTGTAATGATCTTCTCTCTCTAATGTAGTAGCTTCTTCCCAATCTATTCTGTGGTCATTGCAGTATGCATGCTTGGATAATGCAGACTTTTCATAATCCCATTTTCCTACCTCTTGCTGGTGTTCTTGACATCTCGTGGCAAAATTTTTTCTTTGTTTCTCCTATATATACCTCTTTGCAGTCTTTACAAGAGGCACATGAATGTTTGCATAATTCAGAGCTTAGAAGCACAAATACAGATATAAACACAGAAAATTTTGACATTTTGTTTGAAAATTTTATTCAATCTACTTCTGCATTAATAAACAAACATGCACCGTTAAGACCTCTCACTCGAAAAGAAAACAAATTGAAATCGAAGCCATGACTTACCAAAGGTTTGGCTAGTCTCCATTAAAATTAAACACGAGTACTTCAAAAAGTTCTTTAAAAAAGGTAGCAATGAAGAACGATTATTCTACAGACAATATCAAAACAAACTGAGTCACCTTGAGAGCGCGGCTGAACTAGCGTACTATCATAAATGCTTCCAAAATAATGGCGACATCAAATCTACATGGAATAAAATAAAAGAAATAGTTTGTATAAAAATATCCCGCAAGTGGATGTCAGAGAGATATGTCTAGACAATGGAGATATGGTTTGTGACAAAAACATTCTTGTCAACAAGTTCAACAAATATTCCTCCACTATTGGAGCTAATCTCTCGAATGCTTT
The DNA here is from genome assembly GCA_963675895.2 of Styela plicata. NCBI lineage: Eukaryota > Metazoa > Chordata > Ascidiacea > Stolidobranchia > Styelidae > Styela > Styela plicata. The sequence continues at coordinate 16,469,072 of OZ023153.1, forward strand.
GCCACAGACTTTAATAACATTCCGCAACTACTTGGGTAGCCGTGTTCAGCATTCTATATTTCTTTGCCCAGCAACCAACTCAGAAATGATTACGGTATGTGCATATCAAAACTGAAATCTGGCAAAGCCGTAGGGTACGACAATATACCATCTTACTTTCTTAAGTTAATTGCAGACATCATAGCTACTAAACTGTCATATTTCTTCAACGTCTCACTTGAACTTGGGGTTTTTCCAGCATCGCTCAAGATTGCGCGTGTCGTTCTCATCTACAAGTCTGGAGAAACAAATATAATGTCAAATTATAGACCCATATCTGTATTACCATGTATAGCTATGTTATTCGAGCATTTACTCCATAAAAGATTAACCAGTTTTATTGACAATCACAAGATAATTGATAAGTCACAATTCGGCTTTCAGCACCGGCATACTACCAGTCATGCTATAATAGTCATGATTAGCTATATCATAGATAGAGTCGAAGAAACGAAAAATACGTCTGTGCGACTTTTCTTGATTTGAAAAAAGCTTTCGACACTGTCGACCATGCCATATTGAAACAAATATGGAATTAGGGGTTTAGCTCACCAGTTACTGAAAAGTTATCTTGCCGAGCGCAAACAATTTGTTAAAATCGGGTGCCATCAATCCCATCATGCTCTCATTACATCTGGTGTCCATCAGGAATCTGTTCTTGGACCAGTTTTGTTTTTTATCCTTGTGAATGATATAGGACTTTGTTCCAACCTGATATCCAAATTTTTTGCTGACGATACATCTTTATTGGACAGTGCTAAGTCTATTTCAATTCTAGAAAAGAGAGTCAATGCTGAATTAGTTAAAGTTTTCAACTAAATGAATGCAAATAAAATTATGTTAATATCGCTAAATGTAGCTCCTAAAATCTCCAGACGACAACAAATTTCAATCTACATAAATCAGATCTCGCTGGAAAATGTTAATTCTCTCAAACACCTAGGTATCCATATAGATCATTTACTGAAATGGAATACCCCTATCGATAATCTGTTAGGAAAATTATCTCAAACTGTCTCGATTTGCAGTATGGTGTTACAGTTTGGGGCAGCGCATTGAAATCGTTTACTCATCGCATTGAAGTACTCCAAAACAGAGCCATACGATCTCTAACTGATACAAAACAATACTAAAGATTATCGCCAAAATACCTAGAACTCGGTATCCTCAAATTCAAGGACATCCACATGTTAGAAGTGTGCAAATTGATGCACCAACATCACACTGGTACCTTGCCAAGGGCATTTGAAAAATATTTCCAGAAAAGAATACTGTTCACTCATATTCAACTCGCTCTGCCACTGCAAGTTCATACTTTGTTCCAAGATACTATACCTCTCGAACTGAAAACTCCCTCAAGTTTTTAGTTGTGAAAATGTGGAATGAAATCTCCCCTCAGATTAGATCTTTACAACATACCCTACTTTCAAAAAATTACTCAAAGGGTCTTTTATCCAAATGTATGCGCAAGACGTGTGCTTGCAAACTACACCCAGTACCTTAGGTTAACAGATATCAGCTGCCTCTACTTGCACTTTGAAATAGACATTTTACATAACTGATATGAACAGTACCGTATTCAAAGTTGTTATCTTAGCCCATTCGTAATGGTCAACATTAAATCAGTACATGGTCTTGTCCTAATTCTTATAATGACATTATTAATATTGCTTACTGATTTAGCACTGTCAAAACTTTATATTTACCTGTTCCAAATATTCGAATTCAATTCTCCTGCCCGGCAATGAACCGAGCAGAAATTAATTTTCATATATCATATAATGCTGTCTCATTGCATGGTTGAGTACTCCTCGATCAGTCAGCTGTTCTCCCTTACGTAACGTAAATTAATAATAGCGGTACTTTATTTAAAACTCACTCCTGCTTTTCCCTATCCTGTCTGTTAAAATTTAATGCAAATCTTTCATTTTTACTTCCCTCATTTACGTTTTTTTTACAAGATTTTTCTATGCCAACATGAACAAATGCTTAATTTTATTGTAGTGATTCCCAAAGATGCAATTGCTCTGTCTGGCGAAACATTGGGTCGAACGCACTTAGTCAGTGCTGTCCAACTATTGGTACATGCCTGCCAAAATAAGTTTCTCACAAATTTATCTAATCTGAAAAATTCTAGTGTCCTAACAATAATTTTACGGTTTTTTTGTCACTTGACTCCGTTTACTACCATAATTTTGTCTTCCGGGTGTCTTAACTTTGCAGTGCTAGTTATTAAAATTGAATATTGATGTATACCAGATTTACGATTGATGTTTTATTATTATCTGGTAATTTTTCTGTCTTCTTTGATAGTCCAACACATTCGTTCCTTATTTTTTATTTTTATTCATGAACATTATTTTTTTCTCATTGTGTTGTATTATTTACCGAACGACGAAATAAAATAATGATTGATTGATAGTGTCTTTTGGTTAGGATGGGCATATTCACTAGACCCATAAAAAGTCTGAAAATACATTTCCTTTTTAGCAGGGACATAGTCATATTATAACTACACAAATAATCTCAGGCTTCTAACCTAGCAGAGGACAATTGCTTCTCCCTATGTAAAATGTGTTATTTAACTATACAGAATTACCATCTGTGTGAATTTATTTATAGGTTGCTATGGAAAGTGTCATCGGTGGATTTCGTACCATCACAGAATCATTTGCCTGTGCATTGACTGGAAATTGATAACGAACTGATGATAAATGCTGTCTTGTATACACTCGCTGCACATCGAGTGACGGGCTTTAAAGAAGAGGTAGGATTCCGTACAGAAAATGTAGATATTGCATGTTTACATTTGAGTCCATGAGCATGAATGTTTTTGAGGAAGACTTTTTGGGTGGTAGCACTGGTTTCCACTTGCAGCAAACTTCTTCCGAAAATTTTGATACAGTAAATCTAGGAGTGAACCGACGCAATCTTTATTGTTAAAGAGGGGCTCAACTATTTGATAAAGCGAAAATTCATTTAACATACAACAATTAAACTACAAGATTTTGCACTTTCCTTCAGCGCTCAGTGATATTTCTAATAAGCCTTGTGTACTTTCCCCTCAACAACTATGCGATAATGATACATTACGTCAGTCGGCCATACAAATGTGAACCTTAGCCAGACTTCTTCCTCTGATGTTAAGAGTACTTGAATCCAAATTACCATGTCTGGCAATGCTATTTTTTTTTTTTTTTACACATTACGAGCTTAATAATGTCACCAAAAATATTTGTCTCCAGCCTATCTCATTTAAAGCAGAAATTGCCTTCCATTTCACCGAATTTAGTAGTTGCTTTCCACCTAAAAACATAATACCAAAGCAGCACTATTTGGTTCACTTGCCTTCTCACATGTTGAAGCTTGGACCGGCGATTGGCTACTGGTGTATGAGATGGGAGCACGGGGAGGGGAGCGACGCATTCTTCAAAACGTTAGCGAAACAGGTAAACTTCAAAAATATTGCTAAATATCTCGCAAATAAATATCAATATCACCAGTGGCACTCATGAATGAAAATTTATGTTCAGAAAACGGGAAACACGGTCCCACTATAAGCTTACATGACGAGGAACTCAGGACGAGGAAAATATACGATGTAAATGTAGATTATACACCGAGATAAACAATGTATTGAAATGTAAATGGGTCGCAATCAATACCAGGCATGAATTCCTTCTTGGCGGCGTTGTTCTTTGTGGTTCAAACCATGATATGCCTTTTTCGGTGAGATATCGGAAGCGCTGATAATTAATTACAAATGTATGCTGCTTTATATCATATCTGCAAACAATTGATCTATCCAGCGATTTTTACTGTGAGCAGTCAGTGTAAGTTAGAATTTCAGGTTGGTTTCATTAAACGACCTATTGTATCGTAATAGAATCCCACATTATTGTTTTGAAGATTTGCTTTTTATACCACTGAAGGTTGACTTTTCTGCCGTTATAGACTAACAAAAATGACTTCGTGTTTATTCAATCCAAATATAAACTATAAATAATTTACTTTTGGGACTTAATAGCTTGGAATATACCGTGTTGGAGTAAAATATTTTATTAATTTAACATTCATGTCTGCTAATAAATTATGCTCCATGCCGTGTAGTTCGCAAATAGATGCGTGCAGTCTGTTGGTTCCGTGGCATTTCTGTTGTACAAAAGGTGCCAGTCATAGCCATCCGACTTTTAATGATATGCTCTTTATGTGCAGTGAGATTTTCTTGCAATTATAAAAAATGATATTTGAGAATTTACTTGCAATTTTTGGATAAATGCAAACCTACGTCCCACGCGTGTACGGAGACTAAATAGGACGACGTCGCAATACCCCTATCTATCTTCGTTACTCTGAATCTAATCGATTGATAATATTCTGTATAAATGTATTTAGATTGTAGATTAGATTTGTAGATTTATTGTGAGATATTGATACATTGATTTGACTAGATTTTAACCTTTGCTATATTGCACATCCTGCCTCATATAGCGCCTGTGACCAATAGCTAAATCGACACGAGTACAAATGAATAATCGAATGTTCTCAGCGTTGAGAAATGACCGGTTTCACATAGAAAATGATTTCCTTTACAACACGTTGAAGCGTATTAAAATACCTATAAAGTAAATATTTCCACGTGCAATCAGGCGTGTTTGAAGTATGTTTGATTTGATATATGTTTGGAGCACGGGCGACACGCTACATCAACAACTCTGCTTCAGAGCAGAATGGTTGTGTTTAACCGATAACCTGTTTTTGCTTGAAAGCGTTGAATTTGAATGTTTTATCAACTATCCAATTGCACCTCTAGTCCTATAGCAAACGAGACTTTTCGGACACGGTACGCTGAAATCGGCTAAACAATGAAATAGTTCCAAATTTCTGCATTTTTTGCAGTGTACCGGTAGCAAACGGTACCCATTTTTAGAACCAAGGAGAAGAGAAGCTTCACCAAGACAGAGTGTCAAATTCTTGATTTTCTTTGGTTGTCTAAAATATTTATGTCATTTTCTTCTGATATACATAAACCACTAACATCATCGACGCCGCCCCTCACAGCAGTATTAAGGATTTATATTATTTACAAGAAGAAAAACAAGTTATTGCAGATACTATCTTGGTGAATAATCAATGGGTCGAAGCATATACCCAACGCTTTACCGATTGAGCTAACCGGGCACCCAGCTAAGCCTACTAATTGAACTAAGCGTATTTCAAAAATAAGATTCATCCAAAACCACGGTGCAGAGAGATACACGAGAGCAGAAATGAAGACTGAAGAAACTTCATTCCCAAAGAACACATATTGACTCGAACTTTGAAAGCTTGCAAATCCACACGACCGGGAAAGCTGTGTGAAGGCACAATGAATATGATTCATCGGACAAATTTCTGAACAGTATTGAATTTAGGCTTATTTTTTTTAAAAACTATGAGTGAGCTACGAAAAAGAATATTAAGCTAGATAACTATGATTGTGATTTTATGGCTATATATATATAAAAGCATAAACATGACTGTTAGCTAGGAGCGGCCAAAATCGAATATCTTGTGGTTTCAGAATCAATTCGAATAATTTTTCTGAATGGAATTGAATCAGAAGTAATAATAGACAAGATATCTGTTTATTCGCTTGAAATTTAAGTAAAAATTCACACTTATTTTTGAAAAATTGCAGTATTATAATTTTGTTGATTTTGAATTCTTGCAGAAATCGAATCGAATAATTTATTATTCGAGTATCGCGAATTCCAATATTTTGGCCCTACTATTAACCAGTATTCTAGAAATATCAAAAATTTTGCTCTTTGAAAATGTGCTAATTTTTTAATGTGTTCAGATGTTTTATTCGTTTCGGACATCAGGGGCAATACTTATATCCCCGTGTGCTCCTGTAACAGTGAACCCGTCACTTTTAATATGGTTGAAGGTAATCTAGTCTACAACCTTTGATTCAAAAACACTTCATACATTGTAGCTATCCTAGTTCTAGCACTCAAAACTATTGTATGTAATACTTGATGTGTTCATGTATGTGTTTTTATTTGCAGGTGAATTCAACAGGCTAGTAAGAGAGTTGGAGTTAGAGAGAGAAACACATTTTATGCAGTACTTCAGGCTAACCAAAATCAGTTCAAAGAGCTTGCAGGACTGGTGGGTCTTAAAATTTCACGTCTCGATACAAATTGAAAAAAGACAATTCCAGTTCAAAAAATCACACTAACGCAAGAATATTTATTTATGTTCAGGAATATGCAGATATTTGTTTCTTTTGCTCATTTTTGCAGAGAGCTATTATATGCAGGAATAGAGACTGAAGAAAGATATCGCAGAAAGATATTATTTGAAAAACAGTCAAGCCACGAAGATCAACACTATCAGAAAGTCAGTGTAGAGCCAATGAATCTCAAAAATTAGACAACCACAAAAAAAAAAATTTCGCACGAAATTGTTCGTAACACTTGAACTAGGGAAGATAAAGTCTTTTTAGATATGCACAAGTTTCTAAACATTGTTTTCTTTTCAAATGCTGATACTAATATTATGACATTATTGACTATATATAATATGGGCATAAATTGTTAGAAGAGAAGAATCGGTCAAGATATCTGTTCGTCGTTAAGTCCGTCAAGCTCTCGTTTTGATATCTTTTTTGCTTCGCCACTACCAATATCTTAACTCAACTTATGTTCAGGTCAAAATTCGCTAGCCGCCGTGGTTAAATCATTTGATTGTCATGTTATAACTCTAAATATTTATAATATCGTGTTAGTCAATTTTTAATCCATTCATATATTGCCAGAAATTAAAAGATTTCTTTTTTTGCTACTTAATAGATAAATACCTTATTTTCAGATATCTTTCGACGAGAGTTGTTGTTTGTTGCAATGACATCAGAACAGATTTAAAATTGTGCCAAAAGCAATGAAAAATAATAAAAAAGATGGGATTCCAGAGACTAAATAAACATAGCAATTGCTGAGCGCCGAATGTGTATGTAAATTGTTTTTTTAGATTTTGTATGTTTTATAGCACTTAAAAGCCCATTCTGCGATTTATTTTCTGGCATGCACCGTGCCCCCTCTAAATACGCTAGTGCTTTTTGTACTAGTGGAATTTTGTACCCTGTAGGTACAGGTTTTAGAATGGCCCTAATGCATTTCATGCATGTCGTAACCATTTTGACCATTATGGTTTTTCGTTTAGAGTGCAGTTGCTGGTTCTAAATCTCCCAGTAGCTCTTTACTATTAGGTGGCCGTTAGCTGATTCTATTTGGGAACAGCTTCCGGTCTTGCTCTGAGTGAATTTCAATAAAAAAAAAAAAAAAGAAATGAATTATTTCACAAAGTAGTAACTCAACTTCCTATTGGGCATGTTAAAAAATTCCATATAATGACCAGTAATGAACTAAACTAATGTAAGGTTAATTTAGAATGGTAGGGGTTTAAATTTTGCTTTGTAGCATATAATTTTAAAATAATATTTGTCCATTTTGTATACCTTTAAAGGGGATTTTTTTCATGTACAAGTTCCGGTTTATCAGCGTCGGTGGATATGGGATACAGTTTGATGGAGGAACCTTTCTAGGTTCAACTTGAGAGTCCCTGCGTATCAGCATCGCAGTAGATTTTGTTGACCATAGCAGTGATGAGAGAATAACTAGACTTGACAAGTGAAAATTCAGCCAGAGTCCGCAATTCACTTTTGAAAAGTTCCATCGTCACGAGAAGAAATTGCGCCACTTGGAAAGGTATAAAGCATGCAATGTTTACCTGCTGTGAAACAGATGTTGAGAATGATGGGACACAAGTGTGTACTAGATTTAGGACCATAAAATCTGTTTTGGCTCAAAACTCGTTCCTAACAAGATTATGTGCGCCCCTGGTATAAATTGGTAGTAGCCAGTCCTTTTCCCCTACTGTTTTCCATATATAACATGTGTATGTATGCTCAATTTTATTCTAAATACAGCCAAAAATGTATATATGTACGTAGCGTTTCTATCATCCAAAGTAGGTGGTGTTATTCAACCAAGCAACGAGATCTCTCTGATCAATTGAAAAAAAAAACACTAACGTGGGATGTCTACGTCATAAGTGGGGTGCCCGGAGCCCGGTTAGGTCTGCTGGACGCTTCACGTAAGCGCCGCTTACGGCTCTCTCCACCAACTAGGTCCACGCACAGGAAAAATGAAAAATACAATGATCGAAAATAGCTTCAGTCCTGTTTGGAACTGGTATCTGCACGATAGGCCATGTCCACCATAGGTTAAGCTGTATTCTCAGTTTTCCTCTCCCGCAGGATAAAAATGATATCCTATCCTATAAGCAAGGCTGCTACTTCAAGATTCCGATACATACACATTTCTGTGTTTCGGTATGATATGGCAGACGATGAATCCGAAATGTTAATAATACAAAAAATCGAAAGAGCAGGCCACTATTATTACAAACTATTTAAAAAATTTCATGAAATCAGATTCTGAACATTTTGTTAAAATACTTCTGCAGACCGTACCATTTCTTATCGTATCACAGAATACTATTTTTTTATCAGATCATATTTTCTTTGGTAGTCTTTGCAAATACCAGTTACTCATCACTCAGATACCCAAAAAAAAGTCCGCCAAGAAAATAAGCAATATTTCATGATCTAAATCAGTGGTTCTCAACCCACGGTCCGCGTCAACTTTCCTACCGGTCCGACAAACATATTACCATTTTTTATCTCAATTGTAAATGCAATATGTTAAAGGCTTGTCCATTGATTAAAGAAATGAAACATCCAATTTTAAACGGATTTAGAATTGCGCACGTTCCGTAATTTGCAGTATTGCGACGTAAGACAAAGTTCAGAGTCTACTTTGTACTCTGTCGTACGTCACAATTCTGTAAGTATGGTGCCAACATGTTTACAAGCGCAAAATTTAGCAAAAAACTTTGATAGTAAAATGGAATCAAGCAAACTGATATTATCAAGTTTTTTCAAAAGAAAAACAACAGTGAAAATCAAGTTAGCGGTACTAGTGAGGACAGAGTAAGGACTAGCCCTACTACTGCTTCAGTTAGTGGTGAGTTACTGGTGATCACAGAGGAAGAAACTAGCCCTATTGCTTCAAATTTACATTGCTTGAAACGTTCATGCAACGTTGTTATGGATCATCAAGGCCAAACAGAGAAATGGAAGTCAAAGCTCTACTTCGCCTTGCAGAAACCTCATTAGAACAGCGTTTAACACGGTATCAAACAGACAGCAGAAAACTTCTCATTAAATTGAAGTTTTCATGCTTCTTTGCTTTTGCATTGCATAATTTTTATCGTAATTACATTTTGAGTTGATTTTGAAAGTCCACTGGTCTGCAAATTTTTTTTGGAAAATTGACTGGTCCGCAAACATAAAAGTTTGAGAACCACTGATCTGAATAGTTCACAAACTGTAGAAAAGGGTAAAAATCATCAATACTACTGTAAAATAGCAGTTAATGGTTTTTAAACTTTTTCTCTGGCCGAAGAAAATCACATGAACCTGTTTACGAGCTGTAGAAAAAGGTAAAGTTCATCAATGCTACTATAAAATAGCAGCGTTGATGGTTTTTAAACTTTTTCTCTGACTGAAGAAAATCACATGAACATTTCCGACACCCAAGGTAAACAATCAAGATTTTGACAGATGGTATGGGTAGTTTCGACTTCAGCGTTGATAAAATCCAAAAAAAAAAACAAAAAAAAAAAATTGTTCAGCTTGCACATCAGTTGAAAATTGAGCTTCATGTATGAGGACTTGTATCTTCAGTTTTACTTCAGATCGAACATGAGGTCCCATTACTCTTAAAGCGCATGCAATGATTGAACAAAAATCGTCCTCTTTGTCCAGCTTATTACCTGTTTGAAAAATCCACAATTAGACACAGCACATATTTACACGTTTATTTAGCCTTGAAGCATGTTGGGATGATTAGATGCGCCCTAATATATTATCTGAAATACAATCTATGATTCAAATTACCGTAGGCTATATTGATGAATAGTTTGTTTAACCAATTGCAGAAATCCTAAATATCTATTTGGCTGTTCGGTCTCCAATTTGGTGAAGAAGTGTAAATCTAAAATTAGCATATTTCTAAAACTTGATATTATGAAATATATTCTAATTAGAAAAAATTATGCAATATACAATATTTTTAATACAAGGAAATTGCATCACTTGCCCTACTTTTAACATAATCCAAGATTGCATCTTCTCTTTCATCCTTGGAGATGCCTTCCTTTTTTGGTTTTTGGTGTTTCCTGAAGAGTGTCGTCATCTTCCCTCGGGGGGGGGGGGGGGAATGATACATCACATCCTCCTCTAGCGTTTTTAAACATGGATTCTGCATCTCCGAATTACCGGAGGTGCTAAAACAATACATACGGTAGGTACATACATGGTTGAGATTTTTATTTGGATAATGCAGTTATAAGCTTTTTCTTCTCTGACGAGATTACCAAGACATGTATAAGCATGGTGTCACTAGTAGGGATGATCTTATTAGAATACTCTGTTCTAAAATTCTGATTAATAGTAACTTCGTTTTTAGAATATTCTTCAATTCATTTATTGAAAATCATGATAACCATATTACATTGTGAAAATTTGATATTATTTTTGTGTTAGCTGATTCCAAATTTTGTGACACACATGCAATCAGTATCAAAGGTTGTTATTTGCTATACGCACATCTTCCTCTTGTGCTTTTCAACACACGAGTGTTTCATAAACAATTTTTGGCCATGCTCGGAGTGAATGTCAATGAAAAAAAAATCCTAATAGTTTTGTATAGAAACTTCAACAGAAGTTCAGTGTCACCAAGTATGTTTTAAACATTTTTAGAGGAAAATTTGCTTTTTTTGTGCATATTGGAAAATTTTCTTCTTCGTACAAGTGCAGTTAGGAGTAAAATTACTTCTATGCGCAAACATGAAAAGTTCCGTCATGAACAAACCTTCTGGGTTGAACTTGGGGTTCTAAAAACCTCAGAGGTTCCATGAACTGCCACTTTCCTCCGTAATTGGCCCCTGCCCCACTCCTGCTCAATTCTCTCTGCTTTCTCTTTTCCGTCATGTACCTTTCTCTCAGCCTTCTCCATATTTTTTTCGCTACATCCACTGTCGAAATCTAGAATCGAATTTTAGCTAGGAATGAACTAAATATGAATCTCAAACAATGATGCAAATATACTTTGAAACATATAAAAAAAAATTTTCACTGAAAATGATATACAAAATCTGACATCTCAATCTATACTTTTCTGTGTTGCAATATCAACATTTCCTATTTTTCTATTTTTATATTATATATCTTTATTTATTTATTTATATATATTTATATATTTTTATATTATATATATATTTATATTATATATTTTATATTATATATTATATATATATATCTATATATATATATTTATATATATATTCCTATTTTTTAACTCTAATATAGCCTATACAGTTTTTATATATTAGTATTGTCAATATTCTTCTTTCTTCATATTCAAACTGTAAAATTTCCTTCATTTATTTATTACAGATCGCAACATTTCCCCTATTTTTATATATTATATATCTTTATTTAATATATATATTTTTATATATTTTATATTTGTATAAATTTTGTATGCTATATATATTCCCATTTTTAACTCTCAATATAGATCCAATCAATATTGTGTCCAACTTTTGCTCATCTTAGTAAATTTTGCATTTCATTTGTAGCAATCAATCCCCAACTTTGAAGTTTTGCATTTTTGTGTGGATGGAAGCATCATAAAGGTGTGGATGTTGCTCAACGAGATTGATTAGCATTCCCTCATCAGAGAAGATAGTGATCGTACTGCTATAAATATTTTTTTATCAAAATTATTTTGCTGAATTTAAAAGTCTTGCACTAACTTACATTACAGTGTCTTTAATATGCCAATGAAACTAGATTTGACTTCAGAAAAGTGGGTGTTTAGTTAGCACAATACGTTGTGAATATGTCTATCGTCTTGGGTTCGAATCCTGTGAGTGATGATTATAGCAATTGCGATAAGTCTGTTGACTGCGAGTGCACGGTAGTTTACTTAAGAGTTACTTGCGATTTGTATGTATGTATGTATGTTTATTCACCCCGTAATAATCAATATAAAATTTAAGTATACAGAAGAATAAATGACAGGATAGGTAGTTGCACAAGGCCCCGTCGACGTGAAACACTGGTGTGCGGCAAATCATGGAGTCTCATGAGGTTCAGTACCATATCCTATTATTATAAAATCACATAACACGAGATACAATGCAAACTATACAGTATCCATGCTGTATTAGACCCACCCCCTTGGTTAGCAGGTTAGGATGATGAAAATATTCTGCCAGTTTTCATTTTGAAGACATTCCGGTACTACCGTAAGGAAAGTAAGTTTTGCCACCGTTAGGTACCGTACCGTACCTAAACTTCAGTAGCAGCTTGACTGCATGTCCATTAAAAAACGAGTGAAACCCTGAGCCAAACCTTCTGATTCGGAAATGCCTGCATGAGTGGTCGTGATTCATAATATGCTAAGCTATACAGCATACTCTCGACTATCCCAAGCCCCGGGATAAAAATGACATCCTATAACATTATACTGCCTGACCATGATGTAATAAGAACACAAACTCAAAATGTTTTGAATGATAAAATTTTACTTACTCGCTACCCGCGCTGGTGGAAGACTCCAGAGAAGCACCTGTACCAAACACTGACCTATATTCACTACTGATCCAACGCGGCGGTACCGGTACCGATATGACAGAGCGACCGACCAATGTTGCGGTCGACGACGGTTTGAACATGAAAGTGAAACCGGTCGAAACGGTTGATTAGGCGAACGGATCGGTCGGTGCGTGTGTAAATCGGCCTTAAGAATCGTGTTAAATGGAGACAACAATAAAGCTGCCCAGTTGTAAGTTTGATTCCACATTTCTTTGCTACAATGCCTCCAACAATACAAGAGAACTGTTATCCATAAAAATTCACTCCAAGCACTGAACCTTCTTGTGCAGTGTTCCCTTCTAGCTCGCCATTCTTTAAAAGAAAAGTTATCATTAGAACTTCCATGAGTGCTCGTGCATGATCTGAAGGGTGTCTCATGAAACACAGATTTTTGGACAAAAATTCTAGGTGACACGCAGAGCTATGTCATCATAATAAATCAGGCCTTGTATGCTGCCGCTATATTTCAAAGAAATCAGGCACTGTCCAAAAGTACTGTTGCAAAAGTTCCTTATTATCAACAAGACAGACACTGTGTGAAGTCTTGAATACTTCAATTGGATCATACGTGCTACAGGGCTGTGTCAAATTCGTTTCAACGTGTTCATTTATTTTTTTCGATCGGATCAATGTAAAGACGTAAAATTAGTCTTCAGCGCATGTTCACACACTTTCCGATCGATTAAACTATATGTACACAGCCCAGTCACGGAACAGACAGTCTTAAAATTATAATTGGATCAGAAGTGTCGGCAATTTGTCAAATCCGTCTCCAAGCATAAATTTTCACGCATATTGATCGATTCAATGATATATGTATGGGTCCTATAAGGAACAAGACACGATTTACAAAAACGTGTTATAAAAAGTTTTTAATTTTCTTTGCACTTCACATTAGTAATTTGGGGCATGAAGACTAGCCCTTATAATAACAGTCTGTCCGTAGCGCCGTCTATCCTAGATTGGCCATTGCATTATTGCAAAGAGTGTTTTAACTATCGAAATGGTCAATAAAGGCTAGATTTTAACTACCAACACACTTTTCCACTTTTTTGAAATTCGAAACCTGTATCACTTAAAAAGAATCGATGAATAAGGTCTCTTTTTTATTGTTAGAACTCGCTCAGAGCAAGACCACAGGAGATAAATCATACTTGAAAATTTTCATCAATCGACTAAAGTATAAAGAGCTACACGAAATGCAGTAGTAGAAAGTAAGGAACCTCCCTCCCTGATAGATGTCTATCAACACGAGTTTTAAAGCCATGCAGATCTACACGACGAAGAAAAGAGTGAGATGGCAAGAAGTTTCAAACTTTAAAGATTCTTGGAAAAATCTTCTTGCATAAAACATTTTGTGACATTGCTGAACCTCCACAGTAAATATGTGCGAATTGGTAGCCAATCGTGTGGACCGATACGAAATTTTTTTCGGAGGAACGAGAGCAGAAACCTTCCTGGAACAAAAACCACCATAATATTTGTAAATTAAACAAAGTGCGGTAGCGTTGCGACGGTGTGGCATTCTTTGCAGACCGGAAGAAAGTTTAGGGCCAATCACATTGATCACACGCCGTTGAATACGGTCGAGCGTGCTGAGAATAGTGACAGCGGCACTTCCCCAAATGTGACAGCAATACTCCATGCAGTATCAAATAGTGATTTGTACAAATAAAGAAGGATTCCGTGAGTGCGATAACGGCGAGCTCGATATGGAGAACCGACTATCATTGAGGCTTGTTTAGCAATACTAGTGACACATTCATTCCAACTCATGTCCTTAGACAGTGTGAGTCCAACCAGACAAATATTTGAGAATTCCTCCAGAACAGTACCAGATAATGAAATTTGAGTTCCATGAGAATACATCACCTGGATCTGAAACAAAACAAAGATCCAATCCGGGAGGAACGTGAGTCGGGATCCTAGTCATAAATTCCACCATCTGTGTCAGTGACTCAGTAATGGCAAAATTATAAGTTTCAATTCTAGCCAAGCTGAATTTAACCCGGTATCGTGATGGGGATTTAATTCTACCATTACGAAAAAATTGGCAGATGGACAAGACATCAGAATCTTTTCCAACGAGATGTTGTCTAGGACAAAACAATCTTGGAATAAGGGGGATCGGTATACGAAAAACAGGAATGATGTCGATGTCAGAAGCGACGTTCACAAGCACAGATACGATGGTGGTGTAGATTCGAAGGCAAGTGCATGAGCTACAGGCAGATTTCTACGAACGAAAACAGCAAGTCCGTGCAGATGCCTTGGAGAATTCCTGCGTATGAGCGGCAGTTAAACCTCAATCAGAAAATTGAGTAGCATTGAGGTTTGCCTCACAGAGTGCAAAGACATCAAGACTGTTCTTCGCAAGAATGATTCAGCAGAAACAATGTTACCCCTTAACCCACGAACGTTAGAAATAAAAATTGAAAAATTGTTGACCGTGAAATTCTCAGCACCCCGCTCCCCTATTACGGGATGTATGATAATTGGAGCTATTGGCTTAATTTGGACGCGCCATAATGTGTGAAAAACCCCGCAACTGCACGCTAAGCAGAAAACATTCCATAGGAACCGAACTCCTATCGTTGAATGCAGTAAGTCGTATCTACCCTGGCCGAGAGTATGATCTCCTTACGACTTCTGGAGATTGGGATTATGTTTTGTTTACCTTAGAAAATAACTCTTATCATTATAGCGCTACCGATTACGAAGGTGAGAAGCCCATCCGCCACGACAAGGCAGTAATCTCATAGACTTGTAATGGATTGTTAAACTTATTTTCCTTTCCCACGACCTTCGGGTCTTTAGTTTTGATTACTGAAAAAAGTTATTACTACGCCGAGGGATACAATTCTCAGATTCATAGTTGGAATTGATTTGGGCAATTTAACCTTCTGAATATAGACGTGAAAATTTTTCGTATTTTTCCTTTAAACTTTCTTTTGTGCTTTGGCAAATTTCTCCCAATCAAGAAGTTTGATTTTGCCTGGAACTAATTTGCTTAAATGTTGTTCTTCATTGGGTGTCTTAATGCTGACGTTAATTTTGGATGTTGTTTCTGAATATTTCTATTTGCATGAAGTTCTCCAATATTCTTTGTTCTGCAATTATTTTTCGAATCTCGTGTTATTGCTTCAAGTACATTTCATCCACTGTGGCTGTGTTTCTTTGCTGTTAGTTCTTTTACAGAAATTTTCACTGACATTTTTGAAAAATTTTAGCTTAAAAGATGTACTTCGAGCATATTTGAAGACATTTGTGATGCATATCAACATCGGCCGGTATCGGTAATTTAGAGTATCGGCTCATTTTGCAGTATCGGCAAAAAAGTGGTATCGGTACATTTCTAATTAAAACATGAAATCAGTGTAGCCGAGACCAAAGATCTCGTGGAGTAGCAGATCGTGTGAGAGACTTTTAGCTAAGTATCGGAATGTTTTTTGTGGTTCAAGGAAAAACTTAGTCGCACTCCTCCGTTTAAACAACGAATCAGAACTAGAGATGGGCCGATACCAAATTTTTCGCCGATACCGATACAAGTACCGATACCACCTTCGTAATTTATATTCCGATACCGATACCGCCGATACCGAGTACTTTGTTAAATTTGTTAAAGGCCTTTTCATCCACATACTTATGCCCTTGTTATAGTTGTTTACTCACGTATGCGTGCGCCTACGTATGTTTGTACCCTTGAACTCTTGATTACCGTACTCCATTTGAGTGCAAACTTTTATGGATGAATATATACTGAATTGTTGCTGCGTTTAATCATACATGGGTTCAAAGATTGAGTGCAAATGTTCGTGGTTACACAACTAACGTGACACCTCATTGAGGCATAGGCCACAATACATATGAAGTTGTCCTACCAATGCGTTGCATTGCGTTCTAACAATAAAAAAAAAAAACTACAATACACGCCTGCATTGCGTTGCGTAAATCGTGTTCACATGCGTGCAAAGCACGAA
>OZ023153.1:16485965-16515572 GCA_963675895.2 Styela plicata
CTGGTAATGGATTGTTAAACTTATTTTCCTTTCCCACGACCTTCGGGTCTTTAGTTTTGATTACTGAAAAAAGTTATTACTACGCCGAGGGATACAATTCTCAGATTCATAGTTGGAATTGATTTGGGCAATTTAACCTTCTGAATATAGACGTGAAAATTTTTCGTATTTTTCCTTTAAACTTTCTTTTGTGCTTTGGCAAATTTCTCCCAATCAAGAAGTTTGATTTTGCCTGGAACTAATTTGCTTAAATGTTGTTCTTCATTGGGTGTCTTAATGCTGACGTTAATTTTGGATGTTGTTTCTGAATATTTCTATTTGCATGAAGTTCTCCAATATTCTTTGTTCTGCAATTATTTTTTGAATCTCGTGTTATTGCTTCAAGTATATTTCATCCACTGTGGCTGTGTTTCTTTGCTCTTAGTTCTTTTACAGAGAATTTCACAGACATTTTTGAAAAATTTTAGCTTAAAAGATGTACTTTGAGCATATTTGAAGGCATTTGTGATGCATATCAATATCGGCCGGTATCGGTAATTTCGAGTATCGGTATCGAATCATTTTGCAGTATCGGCAAAAAAGTGGTATTGGTACATCTCTAATTAAAACATGAAATCATGGTGGCTGAGACCAAAGATCTCGTGGAGCAGCAGATCGTATGAGAGACTTTTTGCTAAGTATCGAAATGTTTTTTGTGGTCCAAGGAAAAACTTAGTCGCACTCCTCCGTTTAAACAACGAATCAGAACTAGAGATGGGCCGATACCAAATTTTTCGCCGATACCGATACAAGTACCGATACCACCTTCGTAATTTATATTCCGATACCGATACCGCCGATACCGAGTACTTTGTTAAATTTGTTAAAGGCCTTTTCATCCACATACTTATGCCCTTGTTATAGTTGTTTACTCACGTATGCGTGCGCCTACGTATGTTTGTACCCTTGAACTCTTGATTACCGTACTCCATTTGAGTGCAAACTTTTATGGATGAATATATACTGAATTGTTGCTGCGTTTAATCATACATGGGTTCAAAGATTGAGTGCAAATGTTCGTGGTTACACAACTAACGTGACACCTCATTGAGGCATAGGCCACAATACATATGAAGTTGTCCTACCAATGCGTTGCATTGCGTTCTAACAATAAAATAAAAACTACAATACACGCCTGCATTGCGTTGCGTAAATCGTGTTCACATGCGTGCAAAGCACGAACGTAAAAAAGAAACAAGCACTCCGCGGTAGCTTTCATAGCAAGCCGTTTTGTTTATTGGAAAACGTAAGAAGATTCATGCAGAGCATTGCGCTTGCGTAAACCAAGCCAGGAAAAAAACGCAAAATACGCAAACGTGTAGTACGACCTTAACACCTTTTGATTCTCGTAATCGTAAAAAGACTGCATTCTTTATCCCCTCAAGGAACATCTATATGTTCAAAATCACTAGTTTTAGTCTCCGTAATCGTTTGTCACTATTTAATATGGCAGCCGAGTTACCCTGAGTGATAATTTCTGGAGAAGGTGTGTTGCGTTCACGGATAATATCACAGGGCAAAAATTTATTAGCCGCGAGTGGCTGAAGCAAAACCCTTATTTCCGAACTTCCAAGACAGAGGCACGAGATTGTCAGCATTTTTTTAATCTAAATTCGCTCAGAGAATGGTTTTAAGCGACTTTCAATAATAAGATTCATTCAAAACCACTGTTGTGCAAAGAGATGCACGAGGGCAGAAACGAAGAGGCTGAAGAACCTTCATTCCCAGAGGACACATATTAGCTAGAGTTTTGAAAGCTTTTTTTTAAAGCGATTCAGAATTAGATTCATAATTCCAAGTGTTTAAAAACATTCAACTTCTTTCACAGCCGGATATAATTTAAAATGTGCAAATATTGCTGTGCAGTTTTTATCTTGTTTAATCTACAGCTGTCCCGTTTTGTCTAAATACAGGGGCAAAAGGCTACTTTTTGGAAATTTTTTTAAACATGGTTATATATTTGTTAAAACATCTGCGAAGGGCCAGCTGCTCAGAATGGTTGGGGTAGTTAGTTGTGCATTTCATACTAAAATTGCCCCTTGCTAAGACGTTTTGTTTTCGAGAAAATGGAAATATCAGTTTTGCGTCCCACATTACCCCACCTTCCCCTGTGTCAAATTTTACTTGACATATATTAGGATTTCGCTACATAAGTGTCAAAGCAGAATAACTGAGAAGCGAAATTATACATTCTAGGATACACAATTCTAGGATATCAAATGCGTCGGAAAGTAAAATCATTGCAAACACCAAATTTAGTGCGAGTGAAAAGGGCCAAGAAGAGCTCAAAAGCCAAACATTGCTGTGGCTGATTTAACAAGATTTGATGATTCTGCATTCTGCCGTATCTGCATTCTGCAACCATTCATCAAAGGGGACAAAAAATGAAGGAATCTAATTTTTTTTACCAATATCTAAAACATCGACTCCCTGAGTCTGTAATTGCTTATAAATTCTGTTCCTTCTTTGAACCTTGTTTGCCTGAACATTATTATAACGATTTCTCAATGCTTCGAGAAAACTTCCATAGGGTTCTTTTTTACAACATTGAAAGATTGGATATTCTCACACAACAGCCAAAAATAACGGTCAGCTCTGCAAAAATACTTCACCAGGTGATAGCAGGAACTCTCGCAAGCATTGATTGATAGGAAACGGTGACTTTATCCCACCATGGTATTCTTTAAGTATGGCATTTTTATTTATTGGTCTTAGAGGGGAGACACTAAATTTGGAAAAAGTCAAGACTTCGATTGGGTGCAGCTCTTGCTGATGATCGAACATCCAAAAATTCCTCAATTTCACATGGTTTTATTCAGGCACTGTCGAGATGCTGTCGTTTAGTTCATTGGTAGAGTAAACTAAGACTGCTATTAGCTGTTTGAAACGAAAAAAAGTTGTCATTTGGACTATAATTGCAGTGCCGTATTTGTGTTAGCCTTTTTTTCTGATTAATGTTGATCTTTAAGTTAGAATGGCTGATTTATCCTATAGCGTAAACTACTATCCAGTTCTAACCCAGAGAAGCAGACATTTTAGTTTAAATCGGAGAAGGACTGGATTGCAAGTACCTCTTATTAACGATGGAATGATTAACCGTTTATGATTACCATTTCCGCGAAATTTACTTTGAACAACAAATTACAAAATTTGGGATTTTGAGCTGTTTGACTATTTTTTTTTTTAAATTTTTATTTAAGACCTACTGCTATATCAAAATTCATGAACAAATGAGTTCCTGTGAACATTCTGCATTCGGCAAGGGTATGAATAGACCAACGGTAATTTTTTTAGTAAGGGAATTGACCAATCGCTTTTTACAAGTGTTTTATAATGGAACGAATTGCCACCCGGATAAATCAACCACCTGATTTTTCACAGTAAATTTCATTAGTATACGAATTGACTTATGTGCTATTTTGTCGGGTACTAATTGACCCAGCGAAAACATACTGGTAAAAATTGGCTCTCGATCAATCGGTCCAAGTGTCCGCACTTGGGAGACATGACGCAGAGAGAGGTTTGTCATGTGGCTAAAATGAAATCCAATCCTTCTGATGTGAAGCGTTTTCTTCAAATGTTTTTTTTTTCAGACATGTATCAAACTTTCTGCCACTCAATGACAAATTCGGCCATTGAGATTATAAATTCTCGAAAGACAGCAGAGAAGCAAACAAGACACCTAACTAATAAGTCAGTAAAAAGAATTTTGCAAACACCGACTCTTCTTCTGAGGTTTCATTGTTGAATGACCCAACGGTAATTCAAGAACTTAAACACAGACTTTCTCACCCCAAATTTGTATTTTTTGAATTCGTGATCAACGTCATCCCGCTCCAATTCTCTCATAATATACTCTGCCAAAATTAAATGTACGACTTAACACTAGTGCCGGGACCACATACCTGGCAGCAAAAAACTTGATACTGTGAAAGGGGAAACAGATTAGCAACGAGTTTGTATGCTCTGTAGCGTTTTTAAAGGTTTTCAGATACTAAAAACACAATACTATCGCACTTTTCCATCGTTAGTTTATTTTGATAAATTTCAGAAAATATCTTTTAGCCTATTTTATTTGAACAAAAGCTCATAAAGCTTCAACGTTAGTGAATTCCATAGATAATTTTGTGCTGGATATAAAGCGTTCAGCTGGCATTGAAAATTTCATGTGCATTTTTAAGATTTGAAACGACTTCTAAATCGCCACATATAGCTTGTTCCGTAACCTACAATCGCGAATACGATTATGGATTGCAGGTTCCCGAATTTTATTAAAATGACCTGGCGAACTTCGAATGTCAATGAACTTCGAGAGAACTTTTCTATTTAATAATTTCCGTGGTGTTATGCATAAAAATACCCAACCCCTGTCATTTGTCTAAAAAGTAACCCCTCATCGGGGGGTTACAAAACAACACCTCTTTCAAGAAATGCGTCCCTTAAAAAGTCCTAACGTGACTTAGCTTCAACCATGAGGCCCTTGGATCTGACTGTGAATTTAAATCCCTTCATATGCATTCTATTTTATGGTATTAGTTCAAAATACGCTATATAATGTTTTCAGCAGAAGGAGGTATTCAGTATTTGGTATGGAAGCCTTTCCTCACCCGCAAGATAAAAATAAAATTCAAAATAATCTGCTAATTACTGGACTCCTCAGCAAGACACGTCATGGTACGCACAAAGACAGGAAGCTGCACCATGCACAAGTCAATTCTCGCTGTTATATAAGCAAAGATAGCTATTATTCACCACTATAACGCTCTCAATGCTTTTAATCAACCTTTCGAAGAGACAGTTTCATAGCCATTGCCATAGTCTTTATTCTCCTAGATTGGAAGGACAAAAGGTAAACAGCAATGGCGGCGGTGGATCTGTGTATGACAATTAATACTTTGAGATGTATCTGGACTATTTTTATAAAGCTACTTGCATCCGGTGGGAAACACTGTTTTGAAACAATTCACCTGTAATTCAATAATTTCATTTTCGTATCCTATTATTTTTTTTGTTTATATTTTCTGTTTTGCAAGCTATTTCACCAATTCACAAGGCTTTTTATGGCGCCCGAATAATTGCCTATATAATAATAAGCGTTGTTCGTGATTTTAATGATTTTGCTTAAGTCATCCAATTTGCTGCACTCTTAAAATAATGCCCGAATATTTGCACTTATTTTATAACGATATTCGTGTTTTTTTGCATTAATCTCACTTCTTTGGGTAACTGAGCTCGTTTTAACTTAGTAACTTTTTCCTGGTTCTCCGCCTTTTGTATTTGTTGTGTTTTGTGTCAAGGGATGAATCGAAATAAAATCTATCTATCTTAGAACGAAGTTACAACAGCTTAAAAATTACGATACCTTCAAGTACACGTACTCCGTCTGGAGGGAACATTTTTCTTACATCCTCAATTATTTTGATCGTTGCAGAATCCATTGAATGATCGATGTCGAAGGATAAACAAACCCTGGAAACTACAAAGCAAAAATAGCGCAGCCGACGATAACGAAAAAAGAAATCTCCCGAACACATCTTTGCGCCTAAATTCACGACTGTTACGTCACAATATGGTAGGATATCATTTATATACTGCGGGAGAGGAAAGCTCAGAATACAGCTAAACCATATGGCAAGCCACGACCTCTCGTGCAAATACCAGTCCCGGATCATGGTGAAAGGTTTTCTGGGTTATCGTATTCCTCAATTTTGCTGAAACAGCAAGAAGCTTTTGCGTGAACCACCGTGCACCGGCGAGGCGTCCAGCAGACCACTCGTATATAATCATCATCCCTCACGAGATTCAAACCTGCTTCATGGCGATCAGAGATGCGTATTCCTAACGCTTTTACCGATTGAGCCAAATGGCCACCCAATGCCAAGAACTAACACAGCGCGGTTACCACATTTTCAGGTGTATGGATGCAGTCTAGGTCTTACTGGAAAATTTTGTTTTATTTTTCTCAAGCATGTCCTTTGAATAATTAGCAACGGAACTAGGTGACAAGTTTAGCTCTATCTGTAGCCCATATTTAAATAAACAAGACAACGAGATAGTCTTTTAAATCGGATTGAAACGACATTACTGGTAGTCTGGTATCAATGTTTTGCTTAGCCTTTCCGTGATCGCTACGAAAACCAATCGATCAGATGTGTTCGTTGCGTGTCATTTGTAAGAGGGAGAGGATTTGAAAATATCCTTGGCCATCTACGTAGCCGTCATGGAAACGTATCAACACCCGTCGACTGCAATATTCAGTATTGTAATCATACATCACGCAATTTCGGTTCCTATTACCAATGTAGTATTTGGGGCACTGAACACTGTAGTACGTTTGGTGTACTGAAGATTGTTACTAACTTTACGCCGCTATTTCTAATTGTCCTCCTATTCTGACTCCAAATTCTAGAAGAAGGTTGACTGTTCGACGAACTACGAACTATTATCGCTAGACGCTAGGTTTCCACTCAACAGTATATTCGATGATTATACACAATGATCAAGCAAATTTCTTTTTCCACAAAAATATATATTTTTGTGCAAGCCTGTGACGCGAGACAATATTCAACAGGAAGTTGTAATACTAAAAAATAATGTCATATCGTCGTGTGATCGTGAGAATTGATATAGTGTCGCACGAGAAATATTTGAGTGAATCTTCTAATGGATCATGCTTGATAATGATATATGATATCGCAATCATCATTAATGGCTAATGTCGTCCACTTAGGGTGCAGTTGCCTTTGGCTACAGTAATTCTAGGTACAAATGAGTTTGCCATAGAAAAGTTTGAAAAAAAAACACATGCAAAAAAATGAAGGCTAATAAAAATAGGATTTATAAATATATTTTTTCAAGTTATTGTCAAGTCAAAACGTCGTAATCTCATTTTAGTATTTGAAAAATAGCAATAGAATGTTGTTTTCGGGTATCCAAAACGTTGGCACAATTTTCTTCGATGAACAAAATAGTTTAAATCACCTAAACTGATACTACATGACATTACTAATACTTTTTCCTTATAGTCCTTTCGCTAAAATTTCTTCTGGTAGAATCCAATTTATTTGGGTTTCTGAGTGGCAAGGTAGCTGAAATTCTGTCAGTTTAATTTGAGATTAGCTAAGTAAATGCATTGCCCCAGCTCAAAAATTGAATTGTTTCCCAAGCTTGGAGTGTAGTTTTAATCAGACAGGGGTTTGTATATAAAGCAACCGTCACTAAACGACATAGCACATACAGCGTTAAATAGAGAAAAAAAAACTGAAAAATGGGTATAACTGATTTATGCATAAAACAATTGTAAATCTATAAGCGATACCAGAGTTGAAAACCAAGTCTGCTGTTTTTTTTAATTAGTCAGTAAAACAACCGAATTGAAATTAATTCAGCATTTGGGAAAATACCGGTTCAAACTTGCATTTAAACTCTGGTTTACGTGACGTTTGCGCGACAACATAATGTTGTTTTTTGGATCACAGTACATAAAGTCTATGATGTTCAAGCATGCTTTTCAAGATGTGGCACAACTTTGATTTTACCACATTCTTGAGACAATACTGTCGGGATTTCTGTGTTTGTCGATGCGTTTGAATGAGTCGTTACTGTCGGAGGCGTAGTTGAATTTATAGCAGTTCTGACAGTTTTTTCGGGTGTCATGTCACGAGGTCAGAGAAAATATGAATCAACGATACAGCTGTTGCTTGTTCTGGATTAGTAGCCATGTTTCTACTCTTCTCAGTTTCCGATGTTCTTTGATTTAGGGCATATTCGAGCATGATTGCATGTTGAGAAATTGAGATAGCGATAAAAATCGGAATATATTCTTTCGTAAAATTCCAGAACTGATCTTGCTAACCAATAGTAATCATGTCAGTCATATCTGTGGTTCGAAGTTAGAATATATCGTACTCAAAAAGTGGTATATAGATTTCCCAGGCGTGAAAATGGAGAGTGTGTCACATTTAAATATCCAAAATGCTTTTCCGAAAACCTAGTCATGTTTGGTATCATGGCAATTTGAGGAATATCAGAAAATTTAATAAAAATGAAGAAAATTTGACAGACAATTCGGTTATGTACTGTTATTCGGCATCCCATAAACGTGACCATCAGGACCGACGATTTGTGTTGCCTGAAACAAAAAACATACTCACTTATTGCGAAGTATGCAAATTATGCATGATTGGAACAACATCGTTTATTAGGGCTCTTGTATGACATATATCAGAACTGACCATGATACTAATATTAGCAATGAGAAAATGATCAAACATGATTGATAATAAGGGTGATTTTGTTATGTATTTTGCACTAATTTATTGTGCAACTAAAATATGAACATGTAAAATCTGTTAAATATATCAGCAGTACAAAATCTGGGTTCCCATACAACCGCAAACTTTGTCGCAACCTATATATAAGAATATCATTTTATTTTGTTCAAAGCAAAACGTGGCGTGAAGAACAAGATAGTGAATTTGAGATATTTATCCTAACAGGAAAAATTACCCAAGAAAACCAAAATTGTTCAATCAATCTAGTGATGAAATAGTGTATATTATGCTCCAAAATTGATTTCCTTGCCCGAATTTTCATAGCTATGTATTCCTACTCTTATCTTGTTATCAACAAATTCGGATGAATTTTTGAATGAATGGAATACCTTTATTTCAGATGCCGGCGTAATCAACAGGCCAAAATTAATCCCAATACCACTTATATGAATTGACAGTGATAAGTTGTGAGTGATGTCGCAACAAAGTACAAACAAACTGCTGGATGTGGACAGTGGAGGTAGTTTATTATGTTCAATACACATTTTTGTACCCCCACCTTTTGTTAACATATATGGATATTATAGTTTCATGACTATTTATCAAGAATAACCGTTTAAAATTGTATTCCTAATATATATGCATATCAAAATCAAGGAAGGGGGGTGATATTCGATTTTGACATAAAAAGAAACTAGAAATCGGCCGTTCTTCGATTCAAAAACACCAAACACAAAATATAAGTGGAAAACTCACCTTCCAATTGAATTGCACGAAAGCACAAGTATCTTGGAAATTAGATCTTCTTTCAAACTCTGCTCCCAGTAGTTTTTTTTGCTTTTATTCCAAGTCGTTGAAATTTTTTATGATTTTAACATGTCCTTGATTTTCCTAGAATGTTGAAATATTGAAATTTGTAAAAAAAAATGATTCCAGCGATCACTGGCATCACATTTCAGGGATTAATCAAATAATAAATTAATAATTGATACTTGATAATTGATCACATAGCTTGATCCCTAATATATTCACCTGTATTAGAGCTGGGCGGCATGATATAATATATTTTTTGTGCTGATAAACACCTGACAAAATGTCTGTATTAGAAGCATGTTACGCTATTATCCCAGATATCTAGTAAATGTGGGTGGGTTGCTGTTTCATGGTATACCCAAAATTCAGATGTAACAAATAAGCAGATTCAAATTACTGAAAGCCGGTTTTTAGTCTCTACTAGGTGCAATAATGCAATCATCTGCAACCAATTTAGGCCTCATACCTATTATGTAAGCAATAAATACTGCCACACCGAGAGAATGGCCATAACTAACCCGTAAATCTGGATGATTAAACATGGAATGCAAAAAATTACCTGATCAATTAACTGTTCTCCCTGTTTATTGAAATCAGCAATACCATTCTGGTATACTGCAGGATCAGTCACAAATGCTTCATGCTTTTTCAACAGACTTTGAGCAACTGCTAGTGTATTAGGTCAGGGTTTTCCAAAGTGAAGTCCGCGGACACCTGCGGGTCCGCAAAGACTGCACAATGTGTCCCTGATGATATGACAAAATGGAGAAAACATGCTTGACATTGTACGGTGTCGTACGACCATTGTCGCAGATGAATGCCGCTGTGATTCGTTACTAAAATAAATTATTTAAAGAATGTTAGGTCTTGCCAATCTTAAATATTTAAAATGAATTATCATGTCTTGGCAGTTGCTCTATCTTAAAAATTGTATTCGGTGTCTGTGACGCAGCAATTAATCGTATACGGTGTATGTTAGTCAGGAATGTTTGCTGTATAGTTACATAGCTAAACTGTTTACCGGTTAGCTACCTGTAAGTCTATGTAGTCCGAGCATTAAAATAGATAACCCAATAGATGATCAGGTCATGAAGTTCTGAAGATCTAATTTTTGTACGAATTGACCTTAGGCCTAGCTTATTAAGCGACTAAAGCGATAACCTGTTGAAAAAGGTTGTGCAGATATAGGTTTGTCAAACGTGTTCCGGTAGTCAGCTGCAGTGCCACTTCTGCGATAATAATATAATATCCAGACTAACATGGATATTTTTTTACAAATATGAAGATAAAATACCTGTCCAGTTGTACTTAACGGGTCATAGTTTGAAACAAATTATTCATTGAACACCAACTAAAAACCATGTCGTGCTCTCTACTGTGACATGACAATTAAATTATTTCATTACGAACGATTATTTAACGAATTCCTGGATAGTGTTTATAGTACTATCTTTCAGGTAAAATTTCTTAGTCTATATACTTACATTGAAAATAATATATCTGTGAAAATATGGGTTATCTAGTAAATAACCGGAATAGCTGATAAGTACTAGCTTGTTCCAATCTAGTCCTTCTTCGATCAGCAAGTTCTATCAATTTCTTCCAATTTTCGTTCAAGTCTTGTATTCTTTTCTCAATTTCCTCACTTAGATCTATTTCTCTTACCAACTCTGCACCGGTTTCCTGTCAGTAAATAAAACAGACGGATGACCAGGAGATAAATAAGTACATTCAATACACAGAGAACAGTTCGCCTTTTACATTAAGGATATACTGTGCAAACGTTAATTCGTACACACTTGGATAAATTATGTTACAGAAGGATGCAGAAAAAAAATCAGAGTTAAAATTCACGGTTCAGGAGTTCAATATTAGTCAAAGATGACACAGGAAAATTGATATTCCATTTAAAGTTTAAAAAAAAATGAATGCTTAATCATGATAAAAAAAATAGACCATAGGGAATAAAAAGATACAGATCCAGTTCTATTTTTAATGTTTGAACTCCTATATTTTATATTATATTTATTGAAGCATTATTTCGCCCAATAACATGTGCCCACTGTCATATTAGACGATAGCAAAAAATATTTTTATGCATTCAGTGTTCTTTACAATAAGATATATCATAGTTCAGTTTATGCTTTGTTATGTCACAAATTCAATTGTTTTAATCACAGACTTGCCAAATCATCACCTGATAGAACAACATTTTTATCCAGTCAAAGATGGAAGACTCACAAACAGCTAGACAACATCATGACGAGCTATGACCTAAATGCAGCTTCCAAACATGAGTTAGTTGCCTGATATTTTACTACTTTATTGCTTTTAATCACAACGTTTGGACTACAAATTATATTCACATATTTTTTTTCTGTGCAAACTTTGAAATCAACCTATATTTTAATTATGGAAATATGAGCTTTTAAAGATTACCTGTTTTCTAGAAACATGAAAGGCATTATAAGTATCTTTCAGGGTTCAAGGAGTTGGTTTTTATTCCCGGGCCTTCCCCTAATGCCTCGTTGCTAATGCATGTGTACTGTTTCTTGTACATTGTTTGGTAATAATTACAAAGTAACAAAGCACACATCTGGCTTGAATTTGCTGTTCCAAATTATGTTGTATTCTCCTTCCAAGTTGATCTCACTGTTGAGTGATTCCAAGGATAGAATATTCAGTATGCTTATTGTCAAGAATTATCGTTTTCTCTAAATTTGCCCAGCCTTGTTTAACTTCATCTAGTTCAGACTGAAATGTGAAATTAAACAATTCTATCTCAATAAATTTGTTGTCAAAACTTTTTACGATCCTGTCTCATCAAGACAATTCATCGATGTAGGTTCAATGTCATCACGTCACAATATTTGAACAATAAGAAAAAACTATAATGTTGAAAAAATTAAATACAACTAGTAAGACTGATGTGTGGAAATGTGATGTAATACATTATTTACTTTCATCGTCAATATTAAAGCTAATTGTCGATGTCAGCATCATGTTAAGTAATGAAAATCTAAAGCAAATGGCTGATGTATGTTGATTTTCTATTTATCAGATTTCATACCAGTTAGTCCATTTGCTTTTAAGTTTTTTAAATTCTTTAGCAGTACAGGTTATTAAGGACAGCAGTAAAATTTTACATGATGTGGAGTAATGAAAAGTTTAAATTGGTAGGCTTAGTATGAGACTACACTTAGTATGAAAAGCTTAACAACGTTTTCAGTTGTGTGTTCAATTAATCCACAAGTTTTAGACCTAAATTAATGTTTTTCACTATTCTGAATCTCGACATTTTTTGTTTTGATGTGCAGAAATTTGCAATTGAAGTTGATAAATAGGTACTTAAAAGTAATAAATACTATTTGCATTAGGGATGTAAGATTCAGAATGATGTGAGACACTGAAACCAAATAAATTATTATTTTTTGCCTTTTTATAGATTTTTATGATCTCGCTGTGCCCACTTGTAACAGAATTTTTGTTCATGTTCAAAGCCTCACCAATTTGAACTACAAATGAATTTTTCATTTTGTACAGTAATATAGTATCTTGAAACAGTTGAAAATTAATTTTTTTTAAATAGAATAATATTCAAAAAGATTCGATTCAAAATTGTTTGCAATTTGCTTGGAAAAAAAATATTTGAAACTTTCATCCCAATTGGCACGAGTATTTATTTGATATTTATTCGAGTCAAATCAACATTCCATACTTCCATTCAATTTTAGATAACTATTTCAATTACTCATCACTAAACTGAAAATTTGGCATTCAGGATTACCTTCGATTTTTTGACTAACAGTGATCTCTTTTTCGTTGCTTCGAGTGGTGATTCCAATTCACCAGACTCTTCAACCAAACTTGCTTTGAAAATCATAGAATTGTGTTATAGGAAATCATATCAGCTTCGTAGGTCTGGCTTGAGGATAGCCCCAACGTACTTCCTGCGCGCCAAAAGATGCAATCGAAAGGTGGTAGATGTCTTACCATCGCCAAAGGCAGATACCACTCAATGCACTTTACCATAGTAGTTTAGTTCTATTTGGTATGTTTCCTGCTCAAGTGCAGTTGTTGGTACTATATCTTGTAGTAGCCATGTATACTAATGCAAATTCACATGAAAAAATTACTTGCAAGTAAAAAAACAGTGCCAGGCATACAGAGAGAGCATGCCGATGAGATTATCGCATTGGCCCAGTAGGGGGATAATTATGAGAGTGAAAATGTCAAAAAGAGCGGAAAATGTGGGGCAGGAGATAACACAAAATAAATATATATTAGATGTATTAAGTAGATTTGGATATCATTACACACGTAGGGTTGGAAAGTTTTTGAACATTTTGGAAAGTTATGCGGAAAGTTTCTAGGAATTTTCAAGGGCCCGGAAATATCGAAAATATTATGAATATTTGTATAATTGCTTTTTCAGTTTTCAATAACCCTAAAAAATATTTAAACTATCTTCATATTTGCTTACATAATTGAACTTCATAATCAGACAGCCATTGTAGATTTCAAACTAAGAATATGAATAGTTGGTCATTGTGAACATTCGTAGTCTGGACATTGTGAATGTTTTGGTTTTATTTGGAATGTCTAGCTTGCCTTGTGATCATTACTATCTGCTATTGTTGTCAGAACCAATCATTTGTTTTGTTTACATTCTGTAATTACTTAATTACTTTGGTGTCTGCCCAACTGTATCATACTGTTGAGGCTCATTGTTGTTTGACCTAGCATAGAGTGAGGAGCTCTAGTGTGTTTGCCTTGAGGGCAACTGAACTTTTCATGGTAGCAGAGGATGGTTCCGATCCATCGACCTCTGGGTTATGAGCCCAGCACGCTTCCGCTGCGATGAAAAGTGTCCCCATAACACCAATAACAAGATTAATCTCACAGAAACTGGTATCAGATCTGACACTTGTAGTGACAAGTCTGAAGAATCAGATGATGAAATGGTAAATTTTGTGTTTATGACTAGTGGTATTGATAGTGAAGCTCTGATTTCAGAAACCTCGGAATCTGCCATAATTGACACCGCTTGTACCAAAACTGTTTGCGGTCAAAAGTGGTTTGACAACTATATATCAAATCTTAATAGTAGAATGAAAAATACTGTCAAGGTGTTTGAAGGAGGTACAGGATTTAAGTTTGGAGATGGCAGAAGGGTGGTATCAATTAAAAAAGCATTGATTCCTGCCTATGTCGCTGGAAAATATTGTCAAATAAAGACTGACGTTGTAAAAGACAACAACATTCCATTGCTGCTCAGTAAGCCATCATTAAAAAGAGCAGGAACAATTATAGATATGGAAAAAGATATAGTAACAATTTTTGGTATTCCAGTTGATTTGCAATTCACCGAGAGCGGCCATTACTGCATAGATATAATTCCGAAGAAGATCAATATAATACAAGATGAAAGAGTTCTTGAGGTAAAAAAATCTTAATTGTGATCGTAAAAATGCTGTGCAGAAACTTCATAAACAGTTTGGTCATGCATCCGAAGATAATCTGAAAAGATTATTGAAAAACGCAAATGCTCTGAATGACAGAATATCTGAACTAGTTCATGATGTAGTCAAAAATTGTGAAGTATGTGCAGTACATAAGAAATCACCAGCTCGGCCTGTTGTTGGGTTACCTAGAGCATCGAAATTCAATGAGTCTGTCGCTATTGATCTACATCAATTAGAACAAAATCTTTGGTACATGCACATGATCGATGAATTCACAAGATTGAGCAATGCTGTTATAATTAGAAGCAAGACTTCATCGACTATTGTTGGAAAATTTTTGAGGAGTTGGATAGCAATTTTTGGTTCTCCACAAAAGGTATTCACTGACAATGGAAAAGAATTTAATAATCAGGAATTTCTGGATATGTGTTGTACTTTCAACATTGCTGTTGCTACTTCTCCAGCCTATTCTCCATGGAGTAATGGCATTTGTGAGAGGCACAATCAAGTACTTACAAACACATTGCTCAAAGTCAAGAAAGATAATAACATTAATTGGGAAGTAGCTCTCGCATGGTCTCTTAGTGCTAAGAATTCTCTAATCAACAATATGGGTTTTAGTCCAGCACAACTTGCGTTTGGACAAAATATTAATCTTCCTTCTGTGCTAATGGATAAAGTTCCAGCCCTGGAAGGAAAGACTGAAAGTTTAGAAGTTCATCAACACATTGCTGCACTACATTCCGCAAGGAGAGCATTCATTGAGATGGAATCATCTGAAAAGATACGAACAGCATTACGCAGACAGACCCGGTCATTTGTTCACCATTTTGAAACTGGCGATAAAGTTTATTACAAAAGACCTGATGGTCATGAATGGCGTGGCCCAGCGAAAGTCATTGGACAAGATGGCATGCTAGTTTTTGTGAGACATGGTGGTCAAGTAATAAGAGTTCATACTTGCAGGTTGCAACAGGTCCCATTAAGAGAAGGTGAAATGGTTGGCTCAATTTCAAAAGAATACAATTTACATTCAAAGAACTTTGCTGATACAAATGAAAGTGAAATTCGGTTACAAAAATGTAAAACTTCAAATAAATTTGAGGAGGACGAAAAGAGATCTGACGCGCACGATTGCGTTTGGGATTCTGGAGAGTCGTTAACTGATTTTCCTGGCGAACAAGACAGACAAGACTCCATTTGTACGGAATCTCAGGCTTCCCACATTTCTCCTAAAAAAAATAAGTCTGAGAATTGCAATAAATCGATAGTTTTTAGTAAATCACAAGTTGTTAGATTCAAACAAGATGATGGAACTGTTAGTAGTGCAAAGATTCTTGGAAGAGCAGGGAAAGCATCAGGTCAATATAAAAATTGGTACAATGTGCAGTATGAATCTCCGCAGAGATTACATGGTAAACGATGTTGTGTGGATTTTGGTGATATTGAGATTCTGGCGGAGAATGAAGAAAATAGTAATACAGCTAGAATGTGCACTGATCAATTAACAAATGATCCTGAAGTTGATAAAGAAGTCCTGATCACTGATGTAGACTTCAATTCTGCCAAAGTTAAAGAACTTACTAGTTGGAAACAGAATGAAGTTTATGAAGAATGTCAACACTCAGATCAACGCTGTATTTCTGTCAAATGGGTATGCAGTATGAAACAAATGGGTGATAAATTAGTTCCAAAAGCTAGATTGGTAGCCAGAGGATTTGAAGAGAGCAATTTGGAAAGCATTGATAAGGAGTCACCCACCTACTTGTTTCAAGGACTCTTTGCGAACAATTATTACAATTGCACAACAACATGCATGGCAGTTAAAAAGCATCGATATTAAAACTGCTTTTCTACAAGGTGAAGAACTACAGCGAAATGTGTACCTAATGCCACCTGTAGAAGCAAACTGTGATGCAGGAGTTATATGGAAACTGAGAAAATGTGTCTATGGCTTGACCGATGCCTCTTTAAAGTGGTATGACAGAGTTCGTAGCTTCATGTCGCTAAATGGATGCAAACCAACACTAGTTGATCCAGCAGTTTTCTATTGGCATAATGGCTCCGAATTGGAAGGCATTTTTGCAGTTCATGTAGATGACTTTTTATGGTCTGGCACACAGAATTTTGATCAAAAGATTGTGGGCAAATTACGTGAAACTTTCAGAGTTGGAAACGAAGAAATTTCACATTTCAAGTATGTTGGTCTTCAAATATTAGAAAATCGGTACAATGTTTCACTTAATCAGAACAGTTATATATCATCTTTAGTTCCCATTCAGTTATCTATTGAAAGAAAGTTAAGCCTTGATGATACTCTTACTGAAGATGAACAAGACACCTTGAGATCAAAAATAGGTCAATTGTTATGGATAAGCACCCAATCAAGGCCAGATATATCATTTGATACCTGTGTGCTCGCTACGAACTTCAAGACAGCCACTGTTAGAGATTTGCTTAGAGTGACCAAAGTAATAAGAAAACTAAAGTCTGAAACAGTCAGTTTGAACTTCTGCAATTTGGGTTCCAAGCGTGATTTAAAAATTGTATGTTTTGTGGATGCCTCGTTTGGGGAATTTGAGAGATGGTGGCAGCCAAGCTGCAAAATGTTGTATTCTTGGTAGGAAGAAATCAAAGATGTAATTTGATTAGCTGGCAGAGCAAAAGAATAAAAAGGGTTGTGAAGAGCTCATTGGCTGCTGAAAACTCTTGCAATGTCTGCTGGTATCGATATTGCAACATATATTAGTTCATTGTATACAGAAATCATGTATGGCATGGTTGATCAAGCAAGACTTCCGATCGAGCTTGTTACCGATAATCGTTCACTTCATGATGCACTCAAATCAACAAAGCAAGTACAAGACAAGCGACTTAGAATAGAAATTGCAATAGTCAAAGAGATGATATCCAATGGAGAAATTTCTCATGTTCGATGGTGCAGTACTGATAAACAACTAGCAGACACTCTAACGAAGAAAGGAACATCTGCTGCTCATTTACTGGAAGTCATACGCAGCAACGAACTAAAAAACTTTTAAGAATATCGGGGAATTTTGTGAACATTCGTAGTCTGGACATTGTGAATGTTTTGGTTTTATTTGGAATGTCTAGCTTGCCTTGTGATCATTACTATCTGCTATTGTTGTCAGAACCAATCATTTGTTTTGTTTACATTCTGTAATTACTTAATTACTTTGGTGTCTGCCCAACTGTATCATACTGTTGAGGCTCATTGTTGTTTGACCTAGCATAGAGTGAGGAGCTCTAGTGTGTTTGCCTTGAGGGCAACTGAACTTTTCAGTCATCATTGAACAAGTCCCCGATGACTTTATCACAAGTTAAACGACAAATCAATTCAAGTCGATATCAACTGGGAAAGGGAATTTTCATGTGAAGTAATTTACTTCTGAAAAAATTGTTGAGATTCAAGTATATTTGGAGGAAATTTCTGTTGGGTTCGCATCCATTCACTTGCAATCATACCATCAGATCCAAACAAAGTGATAACGACTTCATTGATATCAACTTGAGTTGATTTGTTGAATTATATAGGTCGGTAACATAAAAAAGGTAGTTTGAATATCTGTTAGGAAAACTGAGCTCTAAAAAAGCAATTATACAAAAATTCGTAATATTCTCAATATTCCCAGGCCCTTTAAAATTCTCAGAAAATTCCCACCCCTTTGCAACCCTAATTACATCACAAATATACATGCTTAAATTGAATAAATTACAATTCGTCATATATTTTCAAAAAAGGAGTTGTAGCCATTATAAAATGTGCTTCTCATTAGGATTATTCTTGTAGACTTGAAGAAAATTGCACCCCTATCTCGTTGGGAAGTGAGGAACCTCATTACCACAAAGTTGTATTTGGAACCGAATTTTTGTTTGCCCGAAAGTTCAATTTTTCGTAAGACTGTTCAAAGCTATTATGGAAAAACTATGGGAAAATTTCTGTGCATTCTAAACTAATTTGATATTTCAGTTCATCCAGTTGCAAAAAGATCCTTCGTCCATGGCCTCAAATATGTGCTAATTATTATAAGAGCTAACAATAATTTTCTGTAATAAAATATCAGTATAGAATAATAATGGTGGCGTGATCAATTTAAACAATATATTTCTAATTGCACTTAAAATGTTGGTTACACAAGGCTCAAGAAATTAAAAAAAATCATCTAACATTACATCCATACCACTGGTGAATAATACCACTCCAGTGTAATTCATGTCTGACTCAAGAGGAAATTGAATAGGAATTTCTCACCTCGTCTCAGTGAGCCATTTGTGGAAATCATTAGCTTTTTCTGCAAAATTCATTCTCCTCTTGTCTCAATCTTTCTTTTTCCAAATCAGCGTCTCCTTTTGTTGCAAGTCGCTGGACATCTTTCCACATTCCAACCAAAGCTTCTGCAGTGAACCATGTGTATGGGTTGGCAGGAGGACTGGTTCCAGTCAACTCAGATTATTCCTTATTGAGATCTTGTAAACTATTCAGTTCTTGCTTCGCAGTATCGCAGAGATTTTTTGAATTGATTCTGCTTGGATATTAGCTCCTGTAATCAAAAATATTATGTATCGAATTGATCTCGACTATGGCTATTTATCTAATATGTAATTTGGTATCGGCCTTTACGAATCATCACATACCTCACACCAAGAAAAGAATGATTTCATAAATGCGGGTGTAATTAGTGCTAAATGAGATCATAATCAGGGTATTCCATTATATTCAAAGGAATCCATTTCTGCTATAAAAAAATCTAAAGGGGTCTTAAGTCTCCCCATTATCGAGGGAAAAAATAATTTTCTGTCATATCTACCCTTCACAACCTACATTGGTGTTAATATTGTTTGAGCTCCTGAAACCTTTTTTTCTCATTATACCAATTGATACAATTTATATGACCTCAATCAAGGAATGTGAAATTATAGTATTAGCCTGTGCCAATTGTCATAGAAATATCAAGTAATATCGATAACTTGTTTTAGGATCAAGTAGGTGCATCAATTTTTGTTCCAGAATTAACCTTGAATTATTTTTCCATCAATGCTTCCAAGCAATAAATCTCTAAGCAGGTATGATAAATGCCAAATATTTTGCTATTTCAAATGCTTTCAGAAAGATTTTTTTTGACTATTTATGAAATAATCCAAATTCATCATTGCGATGAAAAACAATATCCAGGCTTTCTTATTCTTATGACAATATATTTAGCTAGTAAATTGGGAAAACATATGTTCCTTTTTTTACCCTGTGAAATCTGTATCAGCTGCAAAATAAAAAAAAATGTGTCGGTAGGTATCATATCAACAGTTATTATAAAATTGCTTTTCTGAAGTCAAAATTTTACTATTTATTATTTGCTCAATCTATATCATGCTGCGATATTTCCCTTATATCTTTGTATGACCGATGAATGTCAGAAATATAGTGTTTCGATACTGTGCACATATACTCAAGTAGCTTAAGCAGAAGATGATGCAACTGTAGGATTCCACTTAGGACATGCATAATTTGGAATTCAGAATCTCTTTCTCAAAAAGTGACGCATAATAGATTGCAAAGTAGTAGTCATTTCCGCAACTTTTCTTGCAACAATCACAAGTTTTAGCTGCAACTGAAATCATTTGGGACTCATCCTTGGGTGTAGAATTTCACAACCAATCACCAAATACTACCAGAATGAATGGTACGGTATTGAAGAAAGAGAGTTCCATTATACATGAATTAGCAATTTTAAGGTTCACAGAGGTTTATTTTTTAAAGATCATTTTCTCAAAAATACAAAAATGAGAAAAAATAGCCATCAATCTTTCTTTTTCGTTTGATAATAGGAAGATTGAAGTTTAATTTGGTGCCAGGTTTTTTTGCTCATTGCCTACATCACGTTACGCTCGGCTAAATATTGCGAGCACAAAAATTAAAAAGGCTTGCCTATTAAATCCAAGCCACTCGACCTTCGACCCTGAACTTTACACTTCTAGAAATGTCACGAAACTCTACCAACATGCCAATTTTGAACAAATTCTAGACGGGGTGTAAAAATTTTTTCGTTCAAAAAAATAATATGCCCAAATCACACCTGAAATTGGGTCATATTCACAGTACAACTAGTAGTATTTATTGATTTCTATCATCGTCTAAATCGTACATCTAGGAAGAATAACATACCTTAATTTCCTGTATGTAATTACATCGAACTGGATCGGTCAAGTCCTCTTCGACATTTTCAAACCATGAGTGAAATAGAGAAGCATTCTTAGCAAATTTAAGGAAAAAATCATCAAATCCTCTAAGTCGTCGTTGAGAATTCAGTAAAGTCTTGCTTTTGGCAGATGTCGACATCAGAGTTCCCAACTAATACTGAATATTAACAATAGAAATTTAAAACTTGCTACTTGCATCACAACGAATGAATGACAACGTCAAAA
Source organism: Styela plicata (assembly GCA_963675895.2). Lineage (NCBI taxonomy): Eukaryota > Metazoa > Chordata > Ascidiacea > Stolidobranchia > Styelidae > Styela > Styela plicata. The sequence goes on from OZ023153.1 coordinate 16,506,997, forward strand.
ATTGAAATATTTCCCTTGTAAATGTATGTTATAAAATTCGGATATCAAAAACCATTTTTGAACAGTCCAGTATCTAACGTGATCAAAGGAAAATTTGATATTGTAGTACTGCTGGAAATTTCGTGGGCGCGATGGCCTAGTGGTTAAACATGTTGGCACCGCAGGTGGCAGGTTGAAGATCTCGGGTTAGAGTCCCGGCGAGTCTGGCTCGCTTATCCATGCCCACCCCACTCAACCCAGGGTGTAATAACTTGGGTAGGATAAGACGAACAGGAAAAGATCATATCTATCCAACAATTGTAACCCTGCCAGTCTATAAGTGGCCACTTTTACAGGGCCTTGGACAGGGTGATCCACTCTCAGAAGTGGCTATGAAAAAATAGAAAAAATTCTGCTCAAAACATTGCCACAGCAATTTCGAACCAGCACATGTTTTATTAAACCTAGTCTATGATAAATGTGAGCAATGACTATACAGTAGATCAGTCAGTCAACAGATGCGCCAAATCACAATACTTGTTCATGTCTGTACATCTGTCTATCAGCACCGATAATTGATAACATGGTATCTGTCTGGCACGAAAATTGGGAATTGCATGATTACGGTTAGAATTATTCTAAAACAAAAATTTTTCCTTTTCAATCTTGCCGGAAACGTTTCTGGCGAATACAACTCGCAAATGGGACCAATTGTCAATTATTTATATTATATCACGCGTGGGTTGGGTATGTTTTCTGGAAGTAACATCATTCTCAATCTCATTTATGGCACCGATGTATGTACTTTCTTCCCTGATCAACGCTGCATGGTGAAGAAAACGTATTTTTGACAATCTACTAGTGACTACTGTGCAAGTACTTTCAAGGTTCCAGTGAAATAAGTCACAAAATTCTAATATGTGTTGTTTATCAATTATTTGCCCATGCTTCATCATTTCTTGATAACTAACATATTATATTAGTATCGTGGTCATTTCTGAGAGTGAAAACATAAGAGCCTTAACCTTTGACACCCCGATCATGTTGACCATAACATAGCATATATATTTTATTTATTTGACCACGAACAGCTTCAGTCAGGTGCATTCATCCACAGGACAAATCTATGCTTTTGGTTAATTCTGGGACAAATCAAAAATCATTTTTACATATATGAGCAGGGAGGGTGCGACATAGCCGGGAACAAGGTTCCCGTACAAGCAGCCAATCTGTAGTACAATTTTCAGTCGGGAGGCTGGTATGTGGCCTATAATTTCATCATGATTGTCAAAGTCGATCCAAGATAAGATCTATTTAATGACTTGACGAGCATGAACATTGATGACCATGACATAAATTTAGTGTGTTGCATAATGTTATGTAACAATGAAAAGATCGCCTGGTCGCCAACTGTAAATTTTGGACAACACAAAAATTAGCATTATGCTAAACACATCATGGTAAATTACGCATGGTTGAAGCATAATCATTTACAGCATAATCACAGTTGTGGAAATTTGAATTTTTTGCGTCCTTTCAAATTTTCTAGATAATTTGCACCCAATTTGGTATGCTTATATTCTTTGGAAAGGTATTTTAAGCAATAAAACATTGTTTATAAAGTAATTCAATTGCATCCAAAAATTTGGCTAATAAATACCAAAACACATTCTTGGATTTCAAAATTATGAGAATTTCAATTTGCCGCCTTCCCGAGGTAATTTACGCCCAATTCGTTATCTTTAGATCTTTGAAAAGCTATTTCAAGCAATATATCATTGCTGATGAACTATTAAGGATTCTTTTGATAAATTCGGAATATATTTTTTGTTTTGTAAAATTCCAGAACTGATCTTGCTAACCGATAGTAATCATGTTAGGCAGATCTTTGGACAATAAAAATGAAGAGAAAATATTCAATCATTTTCTACAGACAATTCGGTTATGTACCGGTATTCGACATCACATAAACATTTACTAAGGCTCTTGTATGATAGTATGAACATGTATAATCTGTGAAATATATCCGCAGTACAAAATGACTTGGGTTCCCATACAACCGTAAACTTTGTCGCACCCTGTATATAAGAATATTAAGATTTTTTAGATATTTATCCTAACAGGAAAAATTACAAAAAAAAACCAAAATTGTTCAAATCTATCTAGTGATAGAATGGTGTATATTATGCAAATTTGCTCCAAAATTGCTATGTATTCCTACTATTATCTTGTTATCAACAAATTCAGACCAATTTTTGAATGAATGGAATATTTTTTTATTCCAGATGCCAGCGTCCAAACAAAAAAGTCATCAACAGGAAGTTGACGTTGCAACAAAGTACAAACAAACTGCTGGGTGTATACAGTGGAGGTAGCTTATTTTGTTCAATACACATTTTTTATATCCCTTCCTCTTGTTAACACATATGGATTTCATAGTTTCACGACTATTTAGCAAGTATAACCGTTTAAAATTGTATCCCTAATATATATGCATATCAAAATCAAGGAAGGGGGATGATATTCGATCTTGAAATATTCGTTCTTCGATTCAAAAACACCAAACACAAAATACAAGCAAGAAATCACCTTCCAATTGAATTGCGAGAAAGCACAAGTATCTTGGAAATTTGATCTTCTTCCAGACTCTGCTTTCCATAGTCTTTAATGCTTTTATTCCAAGTTGTTAAAATTTTTTATGATTTTAACATATCCTGGATTTTCCTAAAATGTTGAAATATTGAAATTTGTAATAAAAATGATTTCAGCGATCACTGGCATCACATTTCAGGGATTAATCAAATAATCAATTGATAAATGATCACATAGCTTGATCCCTAATATATTCACCTGTATTAGAGCTGGGCGGCATGATATAATATATTTTTTGTGCTGATAAACAACTGACAAAATGTCTGTGTTAGCAGCATGTTGCGCTATTATCCCAGATATCTAGTAAATGTGGGTGGGTTGCTGTTTCATGGTATAACCAAAATTCAGATGTAACAAATAAGCAGATTCAAATTACTGAAAGCCTGTTTTTAGTCTCTACTAGGTGCAATAATGCAATCATCTGCAACCAATTTAGGCCTCATACCTATTATGTAAGCAATAAATACTGCCACACCGAGAGAATGGCCATAACTAACCCGTAAATCTGGATGATTAAACATGGAAGGCAAAAAATTACCTGATCAATTAACTATTTTCTTTGTTTATTGAAATCAGCAATACCATTCTGGTATACTGCAGGATCAGTCACAAATGCTTCATGCTTTTTCAACAGACTTTGAGCAACTGCTAGTGTATTAAGTAACTCAGGATCCATTAATACACTTACTTCCTCATTCATCATACTAGTTTATTCTTTAGAATCCGTACTAAACAGGTCACCAACTAAAAACCATGTCGTGCTCTCTACAGTGACATGACAATTAAATTATTTCATTACAAACGATTATTTAACACATTCGTGGATAGTGTTTATAGTACTATCTTTCAGGTAAAATTTCTTAGTCTATATACTTCCATTGAAAATAGTATTTCTGTGAAAAAATGTGTTATCTAGTCACTAACCGGAATTGCTGATAAGCACTAACTTGTTCCAATCTAGTCCTTCTTCGATCAGCAAGTTCTATCAATTTCTTCCAATTTTCATTCAAATCTTGTATTCCTTTCTCTATTTCCTCACTTGGATCTATTTCTCTTACCAACTCTGCACCGGTTTCCTGTCAGTAAATGAAACAGACAGATGACCAAGAGATAAATAAGTAAATTCAATACACAGAGAACAATGCGCCTTCTACATTAAGGATATATTGTACACACGTTAAGTTGGATCACACTTGGATAAATTATGTTACAGAGGGATGAAGAAAAGGAAATACCACAACAGATGCTTTGGTGAGTTAAAATTCAAGGTTCAGGAGTTCAATATTAGCCAAAGATGACACAGAAAAATTGATATTCCATTTAAACATAGAAAAAAAATGAATGCTTAATCATGATGAAAAAATAGACCATAGGGATTTAAAAAGATACAGATTCAGTTCTATTTTTTTTGTTCGGACCTATAAACATGTGCCTACTGTCGTATTAGATGATAGCAAAAAAATATTTTTATGCATTCAGTGTTCTTTAGAATGAGATGTACCATAGTTCAGTTTATGCTTTGTTATGTCACAAATTCAATTGTTTAAGAGGGATTCAATTATGTTACAGAGGGATGCAGAAAAGGAAATACCACACCAGATGCTTTAGTGAGTTAAAATTCAAGGTTCACGAGTTCAATATTAGCCAAAGATGACACAGGAAAATTGATATTCCATTTGAACATTGAAAAAAATAATGCTTTAATCATGATGAAAAAAATAGACCATAAGGATTCAGTTCTATTTTTTATTGTTTGGACTCCCTAAATTTTTTATTATATTAATTGAAGCATTACTACGCCCTACAAATTATATTCACATATTTCCATATTTTTTTAAGATTTTTTGTGCAAATTTTGAAATCAACCTATATTTTGCAATTATGGAAATATGAGCTTTTAAAGACTACCTGTTTTCTAGAAACATGAAAGGCATTATAAGTGTCTTTCAGGGTTCAAGAAGTTAATTCTTATTCCCGGGCCTTCCACTAATGGCTCGTGCTAATGCATGTGTACTGTTTCTCGTACATTGTTTGGTAATAATTACAAAGTAACAAATCACACATCTGACACGCTTGAATTTGCTGTTCCAAATTATGTTGTGTTCTCCTTCCAAGTTGATCTCACTGTTGAGCGATTCCAAGGGTAGAATATTCAGTATGCTTATTCTCAAGAATTAATGTTTTCTCTAAATTTGCTCAGACCTGTTCAACTTCATCTAGTTCAGACTGAAATGTAAAATTAAACATGTAGGTTCAATGTCATCACGTCATAATATTTGAACAATAAGAAAAAACTATAATGTTGAAAAAAATCAAATACAGCCAAGACTGATGTGTGGAAATGTGATGTAAAAACACTATTAACTTTCATCGTCAATAATAAAGCTAATTGTCGATATCAGCATCATGTTAAGTAATGGAAATCTAAAGCAAAGGGCTGATGTATGTTGATTTTCTATTTATCAGTTTTCATACCAGTTAGTCCATTTGCTGTCCATTTTTTAAATTCTTTAGCAGTACAGGTTATTAAGGACAGCAGTAAAATTTTACATGGTGTGGAGTAATGAAATGTTTAAATTGGTAGGCTTAGAGACTACACTTAGCATGAATAGCTTAACAACGTTTTCATTTGTGCGTTCAATTAATTCACAAGTTTTAGACTTAAATTAATGTTTTTCACTATTCTGAATATCTCGAGATTTTTTTTGATGTGCAGAAATTTGTAATTGAAGTGATAAATAGGTACTTAAAAGTAATAAATACTATTTGCATTAGGGATGTAAGATTCAGAATGCTGTGAGACACTGAAACCAAATAATTTATCATTTTTTGCCTTTTTATAGATTTTTATGATCTCGCTGTGCCCACTTGTAACAGATTTTTTGTTCATGTTCAAAGCCTCACCAACTTGAACTACAAATGAATTTTCCATTTTGTACAGTAATATAGTATCTTGAAACAGTTGAAAATTAATTTTTTTTAAATAGGATAATATTCAAAAAGATTCGATTCAAAATTGTTTGCAATTTGCTTGGAAAAAAAATTTACGAAACTTTCACCCCAATTGGTGTAAGTATTTATTTGATATTTATTCGAGTCAAATCAACATTCCAAAGCTCCATTCAATCTTGGGTAACTATTTCAATTACTCATCACTAAACTGAAAATTTGGCATTAAGGATTACCTTCGATTTTTTTACTTCCAGTGATCTCTTTTTCATTACTTCAAGAGGTGATTCCAATGTACAAAACTCTTCAACCATACTTGCTCTGAAAATCATAGAATTGTGTTATAGGAAATCAAACCAGCCTATGAGTCAGGCTTGAGAATACTAATCTGTTTTTTCTCCTTCTTTCGATTGATATAATTTATATGATCTCATTCATGGAATGTGAAATTATAGTATTAGCCTGTGCCAATTGTCATAGAAATATCAAGTAATATCGATAACTTGTTTTAGGATCAAGTAGGTGCATCAATTTTTGTTCCAGAATTAACCTTGAATTATTTTTCCGTCAATGCCTTCAAACAACAAATCTCTAAGCAGGTATGGTAAATGCCAAATATTTTGCTATTTCAAATGCATTCAGAATGATTTTTTTGACTATTTATGAAATAATCCAAATTCATCATTGCGATGAAAAACAGTATCCAGGCTTTCTTATTCTTACGACAATATATTTAGCTAAAAAATTTGGAAAACATATGTTCCTTCTTTACCCTGTGAAATCTGTATCAGCCGCAAAATGAAAAATTTGTGTCGATAGGTATTATATCAACAGTTATTAAAAAATTGCTTTTTTGGATTCATACGAATATGCATATATATGAACATAAAGTTATGAAATGCCGACTACCGGTACATGTCGTGTGTTTAAAAATATGTCCCGTTTTGCATAACAGGAATGCTCAGAATCTGCACAGATGATGTCAACGTTTCTTCAGACAAGTGCCATTCATCCTTCCATGCAATGTCAGGTAGTGGGATATGAATCAATCGGCTTTGAAGCAAAAAAACATACTATATATGGTTTTATATCTATATTCTACTCAAGAGTTAACTTTTGTTAGCTATGGCCGCAATTTGAGTAACATAGAAAACAGCAAATAGATTTCAAGATCCCCTATTTTTCCGTAAAGAAGTAGTAGGATATTAGAGGGACCCCATGTGAATATACAACTTATTTATTCAGGACAAATTTCTCATTTCCCATTACAAACGTTGAATCGCAGTTTCATATAGGTCTATCTCGACCTTGGCCGATAAAAAAATGCCTTCGTGATGCAGTATATATATACCTGCCCGTTTGCGGCATTTATCGTGCGTCAGGTATAAGAATGTGACATTAAACAATTCAAATCAAAAAGTAAATTTATAGCTCAAATTTCTTGCATATTTAGGTAAGAAGTAATTATTGTTTCAATTCGTATCTTCTAATTTATGTAGCATATACCAAGACTAATTGAAAAAATTTAGTTTGGTATAATAAGTAAAAAAGACACAATCAGATATTTCAGAATTGCCTTAATAAGTTGCTAATAACTCGGCGTATATACACTAAAGTTCCGAAATTCAACCAAAGTACATTGAACAACACGCCATTATCTTTCTTCCATCCCAAGATAGTTTCAGTAGGATACGAAACAGACCTCAATCGCTGTCTCATATTTTTGCTGGTCCAGATATAAGCCATTGATAGTTCGCATTACACATTTGTTCAAAATATTAGAATTGTCACTATTACCTTCATAAATATTTATACAATTATGATTTGCATGCATACAATCATAAAGTATGCATGTGAATCGTATATTTCAATCTTCACATAGTGGAGAACAATGCTTCATTATTTATTGGGTTCTCTTTATAATGTTTATTCTATTTGCTAACAGTATCTAGGAAAGAACAAATCGGTCCAGCTGTGGTTTGTGGTTTGAGAAATATAATTCTTTATAAAGAAAAAAATTGGTATTTGACGATAATATAATATTAATATAATAATAATATAGTATCTTGAAATGGTTGAAAATTACTTTTTTTTTAAAGAAGAATCATATTCAAATAGATTCTATTCAAAATTATTTCAACTGCAATTTGGTCAGAAAAAAATATTCAAAATTTACATCCCGATAGGCGTAAGTATTTATTTGATTATAGTGATATTTATTCGAGTCAACTCAACATCCCAAACTTCCACTCAATCTTGAATAACTATTTGAATTACTCATCACTAAACTGGAAATTTGGCATTCAAGATTACCTTCGATTTTTTGACTTCCTGTGATCTCTTTTTTATTGCTTCCAGTTGTGATTCCAATGTACAAAATACCTTCAAACATACTTGTTCTGAAAATCATAGAATTGTGTTATAGGAAATCAAAGCAGCCTATGAGTCAGGCTTGAGAATAGTCCTAACGTAATTCCTGCGATTCGAAAGATGCAATCAAAAGGTGGTAGATGGTTTTACAATCACCAAAGGCACACTTTACCATAGTAGTTCAGTTCTATCCCAAATAAATGGGATGTTTACCGCTCGAGTGCAGTTGTTGGTACTACATCTTGTAGTAGCAAAACCCTCGTATTCTAATGCAAATTCACATGAAAAAATTCTTTGCAAGTAAAAAAACAGTGCCAGGCATACAGAGGAGCATGCCGATGAGATTATCGCATTGGCCCAGTAGGAAAATGATTATTAGAGTAAAAATATCAAGAGAAGAGCGGAAAATGTGGGGCAGGAGAAAATACAAAATAAATATACTAGATGTATAAGTAGATGTGGATAGCATTAAACTATCTTCATGTGTTGCCTATATATTTAAACTTCATAATTATACAGCAATTGTAGATTTCAAACTAAGAATATGAATAGTTGGTCATCCTTGAACAAGTTCCCGATGACTTTATCACAAGTTAAACGACAAATCAATCCAAGTTGATATCAAT